>CAKKLC010014393.1:47100-61230 GCA_918559645.1 Ceratonova shasta
ATAACCAACATTTGTAAATACCGAACATCTGTGAATAACGAACATTTGTAAATAACGAACATTTGTAAATACCGAACATCTGTAAATAACGAACATTTGTAAATGACGAACATCAGTGAATAACGAACGTCTGTGAATAACGAACGTTTGTAAATAACGAACGTCTGTGAATAACGAATGTCTGTGAATAACGAACATTTGTGAATAACGAACGTTTGTAAATAACGAACGTCTGTGAATAACGAATGTCTGTGAATAACGAACATTTAAAAATAAAGAACATTTTTTTAAATTTTAGGTTACCGTGACATTATTTTTACGTATTATTGCTTATTCTAAATAACGAAAATACAGCATTTTAAATAATAAAAATTCATTATTTTGAATAACGAACATACAGCATTTTGAATGAGCATACAGCATTCTAAATAACGATAATACAGAATTTTTAATAACGAACATACATAATTTTGAATAACGAACATACATAATTTTGAATAACAAACATACAGCATTTTAAATAACGAACATACAGCATTTTGAATAACGAACATATAGCATTTTGAATAATGAGCATACAGCATTCTAAATAACGATAATACAGCATTTTTAATAACTAACATATATAATTTTGAATAACGAACATACAGAATTCTAAATAACGAAGATACAGCATTTTGAATAACGAGCATACAGCATTTTGAATAACTAACATACATCATTCTAAATAACAAATGTACAACATATTGAATAACAAACATACAGCATTCCAAATAACAAATATACAGTATTTTGAATAACAAATATTTGATTTTAAGTTTTAACTACATTAATTTTGCTTTAAGTGTCCAACTTAAACATAGCGACTTTCTTCGCACATAACAGAGAGTGCACACCTAGTTTTATCTAAATTTATATTGTTTCTTAAATGGCGCAAATTTTACAGATTAAGAGCTTAAATAATAGCTAAAGGTTGAATATTATCCATAAGCTACAAAATGTTAATGCACCTAGTAAAAGAGTAATTGCAAGAGATTACTCTGTTAGTGAAAGTGCGATAAGAAAGTTATGGAATCAAAAGGAAGAAATACTAAAAAGAACAGAAACTGTTTCTGAATCTACAAGAATTTCTTCATTCCGTGTTAGTCATGATTGCTTTCCTATTTAAGAAGATAAGCTATTTTCACGGATGGATGTAATGAGACGTTTAAAGCTAGAGCTTCATCCGACTATAGTTATTGCAAAAGCAGTTAAAATTGAGGAATCACTTAATATTGACAAAAATAATTTCCAAGCTTCATAGGATGGTTTGATAAATTTAAAATGCGAAAAGAAGTTAAATCAGATCTTTTATGTGTAGAAGTGGAGCTGAAGTCGACAAAGCAGGTCCACAGTTACTAAAAAATTTATACGAATTGATAAAAAAGTATCCACCTGCAATTAAATATAATATGGATGAGACAGGATTGTTTTATGGCATTTTGCCAAGATACTCATTACTAATGCAAAATAAAGATGTGTCAACTGTCCGAGAAAAATTAAAGTCAAAGATCGATTGACTTTATTTGTTTGTGCTAAATCAAATGATTTTAATAAGATTTCTTGCCTTATGATTGGGTAAAGTAAAAAACCTGCATGCAGTATTGGCAAACAGTGACCAGTTCCTTATTGCTTTTAAGGAAAGGCTTGGATCGATCAAGCTACCTGTCAGATATCGTTTGATACGCTATTTGTTCCAGATGTAAGAAAACATACTGTAAGACCTGTATTGTTAATAGACAATGCACCAGGACAATTTGACAGTTTTGAAAAAATGGCATTCTAGTTGAGTTTTTTTCAACCAAACTGCACTAGCTGGAAACAATCATGTGATCAAGGAATAATTAACTGTTTATAATTACGATATAAATTTCTATTTCTACGAGATGTCCTGCGGTTTTTTTATCTTCCTGGTGATGAAAAGAAATACTGGGAAATTAAGCTACGCTTCTTATAAGAAGTTATGCTGGAGTCAAACACATTAATCCTGCTCACATAATGGATGCAGCAATTTGGATAAAAGAAGTTTGGCATAGTATCTCGCCTATTTTTTTTGAAAATTGTTTTAGAAAAGCAGATTTGAGCATTCAATATTTTGATGATACAAATTTTTTATAAGAAACAAACTTTGTGGAAGAAAGTAATAAATAAGAAAAATTAAATCTTATAAATGAAATGTCTCTTATTAATGTAAATGATATTAAAGAGTATATTCATGTTGATGATTCCACATTAAAAAAGTATATAGAAGCTTATTAAGATGACATTTATGATCTTTTTGGTAAGATTAATAAAAATGAGTGCAAAGAAGAAGAATCTACTAACGAATAAGAAGCAAATAATTATTTTAGTGATTTAGAAGATAGTAAAGCTTCGTCAATCCATTTTCAACAAATATTTTGACTCATATTATCTCTTGCCACATAAATTGTGCACTCTTTTCGAATTTCCAAGTCTCATGGATATTACGACCATCTTAAAACTGCTTACAAAAAACTAATGTCTGTTGCTTTAAAAATTCTACATGTCGAGATTTTAGAATGCAGCAAAACCAAAAATTCAAGTAAAAATACAAGATTTTTTAAAATATTAAAGTAAAATTCTATAAATGTTGAACATGACATTTTTTTAGTAATCCCTGTACACTTAAACGCAATGCGTACTTTAAAAATGCGCACTTAAGCGCGAGATTATTGTAGCTTTTTTTAGCTATAAATGTTTAATAAAATGAAGGAAAAACAAAAGATCCTTCTTTTTTTGCAATAACAATCCGAGTAAACATAGCGAAATCTGGCAAAAGAGTTCAATATACCATTAAGAATGCTTAATGGTCTATTAAAAATCAAAAACAAAATTTAGAATTTCAATTGAAATGTTAGCTCAAAAAATATTATCACAAATTATAAAACAAAAATAATCGATGATACAGGGTTTCCCACCACATTTCTTTTCTTTATAATTTAATCCTTATACCCATGTTAAGAAACAAACTCTCCGATAATGACAGGAAGCGTATTTTAGATGCTTATTTGAGTGGTAATAGTTCCACTGAAATCTGAAATGTTCTAAAAGTCTCCAAAACAATAGTAGAATCAATTATAAAAGTGTAGAACAACAAAGGAAGAATAGGAGCCAAAGATCGAGGTGGTTTGCGTAAAAAAATGATATCCAAGCAAAATTTAGAAACCAAAAAAAATTGGATTGACGCAAACTGTGGCATAACACTTTTCTGAAATAAAAAATAAATATAAAGTCTAACTGAGTCTAATAATTGGGAAATCGACGATAGATCGATATATAAAAGGTTTTATTTATTCTATGAAAAGAGTTAGTCAGATTCTAGATAAAAGAAATTGTCCGGAAACAATAGCAAAATGATTATCATATGCAAACGAATTTTCATAAATGCAATCGAATATTGATGTTTCTAAATTTTATTATATAGACGAAGTTTGGTTTAATATATCAATGTGTACAAGACCAGGTAGATTTCTTGTAAACAAAAAACTGTACCAAATGTCCCAAGTTTATTAACAGAAATATTTGTCTTTTGCGATAAGTAACATTGGTGTTTTTTATCATAGGATTCAAACAAAAGCTTTAAATTTTGAAAGTTTTAGTACTTATATTCATGGTATTTTAGAAAATTTTGATCAACTTGGTATAAAGAGCGCTGTATTGAAAATACGTAATGTTCGTTTTTTATCAATTCTGCAGTTATAAGGGTATAGGTTACTTCAAAGGAAATATATGACTGTTCTTACAACCATATTCTTCAGTAAAAACCTAAACAAAAATATGTTTTCAAAGTGGAAACATTTGGTAAGAAATAACCACCCTGGAAATGAAAAAGAACTATTTTTATACCTTTATGAACAATTAAACCTGATTTTAAGTAAAGATTTTAGATGTTTTTTATTGTCATATGTTAAGATTTTTGCCTTTTTGTTTTAGATCTGAACCTGTTATTGATAAATAAATTTACTTTTTAAATATGTTTTTAAGAATAATAAGGGCCCACAAGATTGCGCGGTAAAATGTAGATATCCACAAATAAGTCTTAATAATATTTTAGTAAATCAGAAAGATATATTCAAGAAATTAAAAAAAAAATTTTGTTTAAATAAATCTTTAAAAGGCCGTCAATATTTTCTGGAAGCAAGCTGTTTGAGGGTGTTGTTAAAAGATTCTTTAAATGAATAAACGATCTCTCAACTTCTGCAATACTTATTGGCAAAAATAAGAGTTTTATTGCATGATGTGAAAGCTGTAGCAGCTTTAATTCCTTGAAAATCTAAAAATCAGAATGATGGCACAATATTTTGCTTTTCCAAAAAAAAATATAATATTCATACTCCTTTTCTTCAATCGTATCAGGAAAGTTTAAAAAAGTTTTGACATCTAAAAAATTTTGAATTTTAGAAATTTGTTGATACGGGTCTAATACTATTTTAATTTTAAGTAAATCAATTGCTGGCTGTTTGTTAGTACTTAAATATGAATTTAGCTTAGTATATGTGTTTGTAAAGGCTTTTGAAACTACTTTGTCTTAAATTTGCATAGAAATAAAATCAAATTATTCAATTAAATCATAAAGCTTATTATAGATTGATCTAATGCAAATAGTCCTTTTTTGCAATTTTTAAAATAAATGTACTAAATCAGTAAAATTTTTGCCACCAGATTTATTTGTGCTTCTAAATTTTCATTCTTTAATAAAATATTTAGATCTGCTACTACTTTAGTTTCTATTTCTTCATCCAACTTCTTTTTGATAAACTCCGAATAAAAATTATGATATTTTATAGCATCAAACCAAGAGTTTCATCTTCTTATAATTGGTTCTGGTGGAAGAGAAGGATTTTGAATCCCAAGATCACTGCAACATCTTATATATTTATTTCTCCTTTTAGGAGCTTTTACAAATATTTATTTCATCGAATTAACAAATCTACTAATTACTGGCGTATTCAGAGGGATTGGAGTTCCTCCTTATGACAAAAAAATGAACCAAACAATTTAAATGACATATTTTTGTCCATTTTTAAGATAAAATGTTGTTCCAAGTCTTTAAAAATACTCGCTGCATCAGTTACAAACAGAAAAACTTTTTTAAGGTCAATATTGTAATTGGAGGAACATTAATTTAAATATTGTAAAACTGTATCTGAGTTGCATTTCTTTATGTAATGGCTTGCACTATATAAGCTTTTTGTTCAACTTGGTCCAGTGTTCAAAGCAGTTTAATTTTTTTAATGAAATATTTAGTATCAGTCTGTTCATAATATCTGTAGATTCGTCTGCTATAATTGCTATTAAGGAACCTTATTAAAAATATTATTTAGTTTAACTTGCATATAAGGAATGACTTCTGATAAGTATTTTACTTCAAGCCAGTTTGAACCAGTAATACACCCTGCGCCTTTTATGTATTTTTCTAAAAATTCCTTCATGGTAAGATTTTGTATTTTTTCTATTGAAATTTTGCATTTTACCAACATTTCTATAAGATAAAATTGCAGATTTTTGCTTTACTCTTGTGATTTATTAATCTCTTGAATCATTCGTTTAAAAGACCTCTGTCTATTAGTAGTGCCATTTTGTTTCAATTCATTATATTTTAGTAAATTTCTTGCGTGTATTAGACTGTTTAAATTATCATTTATTGTTTATTTTGGTAAATGGTAAACTGATATGTTACATGCTTTGCATAAAACAATCCCCCATCTTCATAAAATAAATCATCACAAACTACTAAACGTGAGTTCTTACTGATTTTTTTGGCAACTTATTTTCTCTTTTTATTAAACATTCTAACGGTAACAAAAAAACTCTAAGAAATGAAAAATCCGATTCCACTAAATCCTGTCGGCTTTGATAATAAAACAATATTTTTTTATAAAAAAACGAAATTGTTCGGAAAAAATAAGAAATTTGGTGGTAAAACCTGTAAGCTGTTTGGATGCTTTTTATTGAAGAGGAGAAATTTTGTTACAATTCAAGATTAAAAACTTTAAAACATGGCCCTAAAAACGTCATCTTCTTGTGGTAAAACAAATTTTGTTGCTACTTCGGGTTGGCTTAAGGTTTTTAATAGATGCCATCTAATTCGTTATAAAATCGTTAGTGGCGAATAGGGTATGGTCGATTTTACTATTATAGAATACATTGAAACACGATATTATGAGAAAATACAATCCTATAACCCGGAAAATTTGTTTAATTTTGACAAAATTGGATTATTTTTGAAGTACACACCTAATAGAAGTCTTTATCATGTTAGCTAAGATTATGTTAGTGGAAAATTTATTAAAGAGAGTTACTTTATTATTTTGTGTTAGTATGACAGGTAAAAAGTTAAATCTATAATTAATTAGTAAATCTAAGAGTCCAAGAGGTTTTAAAAACTTAGAATTTAATCGACTTGGAATTAAATATTAGCACACCCAAAGGCATAGATGAGAGCAGAAATTTTTAATGGATGGTTAAACGATCTTAATGAGACAAATGATTTCAAGAAAGAAGAATTTTTTATTAACATTAGACAATCCCCAGTCCATCCTGTAGATGTTGAATTTAGCAACATAGAATTGCTTTAATTCCCCAAATGTAACTTAAAAAATACAACAATTGCATCAAGACATTATAAAATTATTAAAATCCATTTACCAAAATAAGTAAATCACAAGCTAACCATCGGATTCGATGCAGATTTGAGTGAAAAATATTATGATTTTGTAAATATATTTGAAATAATTGATGCACTCATGTTGATAATCCAATCATGGAGTGAGTTGACAGTAGAGACAATTGTAAATTGTTACAAAAAGGTGCTAAAAATTCTTTAATAAATGTTGAATCTTTGTTTTCATTGCCTGAAGTCGAGCAGACCCGAACGCTTTTGATTGTTACCCAGAGGATTTGACAGAAAAAGATTTTTTTTTTGGTCGAAAAATGAAATTTTATGCATAGAAAGACCAGATAAAGATTGCAAAGACGAATCAAGTGAGGCAGCTGGTCTTGGCGAAGAAAGATTATGACTTACCAGTTTGGACTTTTATTATCGTATGAATGGCATAGAAATTTATTAAGCTGAATCCTGTCCTGAATTGCTTAATAGGTTTTATTCTTTTAAGTTTGAATTTGCTGATAGCTGTCCCAATATATTTTAGACAATACTGAATTCATTAAAAAAGATAAGAATATTAAGAAGAACCAATAAGTTACTAGTTGAATAAGATTTTCCAAGTAATTAATACTTTTGCTTTTAAAAATTTTTCATCTTTTTGTTTAGATTAAAAATTTTGTTCGTTATTATTGAATAACGAACATGGAGAGAAAAAGTCACTGTGAGTGTTCGTTATTTAGGAGTTAGACTGTATATACTTTATTAAATTTTTTTTAAAAAATTTAATGCTTATTCTTTTAGTATTTTATAAGAGATTACTTATAATTACTTATTAAATTGTTATCAATTGTCACTACTGTTATAATTTAATAGATTTTATAGTATAACAAAGCAAATGGAATAAAAATACATTTTATTCTTGTAAATATTTTTTTAAATAGAAATTAAAATGGTGCAACTTCATTTTAAAAAATTTTGAAACTTTTAAAGAATTAAGAATGTGATTGAATCAAAACTATTAAAATTTCCCAAATTTGTAATTTCATTATAAGCTTGTTGAAACTCTTATATTTCCAGTAACTATATTCCTATATATAATGGATCAAATGATCAAAGCCTTTGTTATTAGGTATATCATATCTGTCTTTGAAAAACTCTTTATCTTTTGACTATAAAATTACGGATCTTTAGGGTTTAAAATGTATAATTAGTGATTGACAGTTCTATGATTCTATACTAAATTTCTTGATGCTCTTGAATATATCTTAAATTGACCAGTTACAATGACGGTGTCTTGTAGAACATTTTTAAAGTAAAATTTAGTTCTATTTTCAACTGAAACTAGAAATTATTATTTTTGTTAAACTTTACATCACTGATATACCATTCCCCAATTGAAAGAAGAACCTTATTGTATTTAAATTTAAAAAATATAATTTTGTCCATATCTACTAATCTAGAAATACTTTCATAGTTCACACTACCTATTCCAACATTCAAAGATAAAACGTGTTTAATGATAGTTTTTATTAACAAATCACAATATAAAGAAACAATTTTATGGTTTATATAATTTCGTAAGGAATTTAAACTAAGGCACTTTCTTAATATACTTATAAACTATACTAAATATTTCTTAAAACTAACATACTTCATACTGAATGCAGAATCCACTCTTATGTTTTCTACAAATATGTAAAGATGTGTACAACTCTAAAAATACCCATTATTATACCTTGTTTTTATATAGTTTATTGATCTACCATACTTAAATTTAGTACAAATTTTACTTATTCTAATAAATCCACATAGAAAAAGAAAAATTATTTGTAAATCAAGACTTTTGAACTCTATACAGATGAGTATCAGTGAATTCTAGTATAATAAATCTTCTATTTGGTATATATTTTTGTTCTCAAATAAAATTTTAAAAAAAATTCATGACCGTAAGGAAATGGAGGTTGTTCGAAAATTTTCAAACACGTGTAAAACCGATTATTACTATTAAATCATAAATTTAGTTTATATTATAAGGAAACAAGTAGAATATTTTGCCATTAACTTATAATATCTAGAAAGTTTTCTTTTATGCAATAATTAGTATGCTATTCAAAAATATTATGATATCACTTTCAAAATTATAAATAAAGGCTTTGTTTATAATAAAGTTTTATCCATTTAAAAACATCACTTATTGTCTTTATAGAAAGTTAGGCAAATAAGCTTTTTATTAATTTAAGCATATCAGTAATACAAGATTGAAAAAATCTCTAGAAAAATATCATGTTTATATCAGCAAAATATTTTTACAAATAATATCGTTTTTCATTTATAAAATCTTCTTCCATTATAACCATAAAAGTCATCTCTTTAATATTAAATGTTGATCAAATTGATTTCAATCATTTATAAAAAGCAAACTTCTTAGCCAATTAAATCAATATTTTTATACATCTTAAGATTTTTTGCAAAATAATAATTTTATATTATTGAATGTACGATTTTATGTTTATATATCTATATTGGTTTTTTAATTTACACTAGGATAATGATCCTTATGTTCAATACTAATATCTCGTAGTTACATTTTATTAAAAAAAATCGATGATTGTTGTTTAAAAAAAAGCGACATAAGGCGGATTTTCTTTACTGATCCAATTTATATAAAATGCAACCATAAAAATAATTTATTTTACAAAATTTGTATTTAATTTAAAATTTATTTCTGGGTGCTTATTTTTATTTGATCGGATGATTGTTGTTAAAAGGTAATCTATTTAACGAAAGGTCAAAATATTTTGAAATCATGTTATTAATTAATATCTAACTATTTAGAACATGTTAAAAATGTAACTTCAAGGCAAACGATCGACAAAAGTGATTATTATGAAATGTGCGGCAGGAGTCTGAACGAAACTTTATTATTTATAGTTAAAATTAAATATATCCACAACTTACAATACCTTGGATGCTACCCAAATCAACATTATAATCCAAATAATACAACACTAGTACTAATTTAGGAAAATTGTTACATTACAACGCATTTACATCAAACTATTACATATGACTAAAAGAAACATTAAACTCTAAATATAAATAGTCCAAATTGTTCTCTAAAAATTCCTTTATTGGAATCCTCCTACATAATTAATGTCTTCATGCATCTAATAGAGCCATAGCTTTTCGTTCGTCCATACGATCTTGTTCCAATACTTGAATAGCCTGTCATTACATGACCTAGCATCGCATTTGGCAATTAACTCCACTTTCAGCGAAACGATCTTAGCTTCCTCGTTAAGTAGATACATTAACAAGTAGAATGGCTATTGTACCCCTTTGGCCTCTTGTGTTTAATCTGTGTGGATAAATTGAATATTAACTATAAATAATAAAGTTTCTTTAAGATCTCTGGGTCACATTTAATAATAATAACTTTTGGGGACCATTTTTGTCAAACACCAAAAATGTCACATTAAAATTATAAGAAAATATATAAAATCGTTATTTAAATTTATTATTTCTTTTATAAAGAAAATATGACAAATGCGGAAAATAACGTGTTTTTGAGAAAGTAGCGTGTTTTTGGAAAAAAATAAAAAATTGTATTATTAGATTAGCAATAAAATATAAAATCGCTCCAAACAGAATAATAAAAGCAGAACGCGTTACGTATGTCAAAATAATGGAATCTTGTATAGAAGCACGTTTTAAAACACAAAATACGACAAACGACTTAAAGGCGATGTTTTAATTTATTGAAAACATTCCAAAATGTAAAATATGTGGACTTAATTTATCAATATAATATGTTTAGGATAAATAGAGCATTTATAATTATATGTGGGTGTGCAAACGACCTTGCACTAATACATTTTTAATTAGAAAAAACAGTTTTATTTAATAAAAGTAAACTACATTTAAAACAAGAATAAAAGTGTTTTATAAATATTTGAATCCTATAAAGCATATTGACATTGCTTATGAATCGTTGATAAATAGGGAAACATCCAGAAGTTGGTGTTCGTTAGTTAAAGAATTATTGTTACATCAGATGTAAAAAAAAACAGTTAAAGAATCGTAGGAATAAATATTTCATGATTGTCAAAAGTTGTTGAAATTATCGAAAGTTTATTTGTAAGGAGGAAGTATAATAGATAAGAATTGCTTGAAAGGAATGATTTTATGCTGGCATCAAAATAGGAATCAGGAAAAATTTTATGGTTCCAGTAGAAAACAAAAATGCTAATACAATAAAATAAATAATTATTTCACATTTTGTACCAGGAAGTTTAATAATAACAGATAAAAATGGAGGATATGAGGAGCGGAGCTACGTAATTTTTCAAGTTTATTGCACGAGAAAATTAAGCATTCAATTAATTTTGTAGATCTATTCCGACCGGAAATTTATACACAAAATATTGAAGGGTTTTGATAAAGGTCAAGATATTCTATGAGGAAAAGGGAATAAACAGGAATCTAAAACAGATTTATTAATTCAATTTTTGTGGGATATTTTGTTGAAAAAGACAAAAGAATCCATTTTTTATATGATTATATTAAGCTTAAACCAATAAATGTTTTTATGGAGTTTATTTAAATCTTTTTAAGTACATGTTAAATTAATATAACTAATTTTATTTTATTTTCGTTGAAGTTTTTTATTTTTTCCACAACCCGGTTATTTTACCCATTTCCCAGAAATATTATATTTATTTAAGTATATAAATGGAAAAATAAATTATTGAAAAACTTTTTTTACATATTTTTATTAAAATAAATATATTACTATTTCATAAAATTTTTGTTTAAAAAAATATAGATTGGGTCATTAAAGATTACTCTTAAATTCTATTTATTTAAAGTAGTGTATTAACTTAAGTCATGATAATGCTTGATTTTTTACAATGTTATTGTGATGAAATATGAATAGATTTATGCAATATAAGCAATATAATGATAATAATCTTGCAACAAAACTTAATATTTACAGTAATCTGTCATATTCATCATCTATATAATTAATCAAATTTATTATAGACACCTTACTACTTGTAATAATTAATATAATTAAATATCTTAAAATCTTATTGTGTTTAAGTTTTCTAAATAGATCTAGATGCAGATCATATTAAACAGACCCTCAAAACTTGTAACAAAGCTATTTTGTTTTTAAAAAAAATTTGCAACAAATTGATAATTTTTTCGTTTATTCAACAAAGCAGATAAGTTTAACCTAAATTTTGTTGTCATACACCCGTTAAGTTCAGATGATTAAAAATCAAGAAATTAATGAAAACTATTAATTTAGACAAAAATATATAAATGGAAAATTTTAGAATTCAAGATACATTAAATATTGTAATTTTATAATTTAAACTTTTAGTATTTAGCAACTTATGGAATTTCTAAGTGTTTTACAAAACAGTTGATGAAATGAATTTTACTCTTCTTATAACTTGAGTATTGATTATCGCATACAATTAAAATACTTCTAATAAGTGCTAATCAATAAGGTACGTTGAAAAATTATAAATAATTTTAAAATTAGCAGAAAACAACAACAAATCTTGATGGATTATAAAAACACGTTGTAAGTATTACTGTCAAAAATAGTAATACTTTAATGGATAGTTTTTTAAAATTCTAATTAAAGGTAGTCATTAAATTCAGGAACTATATTTAGCGTTCGACTATGATAAATAAAAAAAAACTGCCAAAAATTTTAATAAGAAAAAATAAATTTGCAACAGTCAAAATTTAATTTTATTTCTGATGTTCTTTTTGCCTCTGCTTTTCTAACGATTGACATAGCGGGAGCCCTTAAGTAAACTTTAATCGAGAAAACTTTTAGCGACTATAAGAATACGATTATAAACATTTTAGTGTAAACTTTATTTTAAATTTAAATTGCGCCAATAATTTAAGCTTTCATAATTAGGATCGAAATTTTTTAAATTAGACTACTGCAGTCCCTCGAAAATAAGAAAGAAAAAAAAATTGCAATTTCTTACAATCACGAATATCTCTAAAATTCTTGAAAATAAGAAAGTTTCTTAATCTCGAAAATAAGAAAGTATTTAAAAGTAAAAATTAATTTTTTTTAATAAATAGGTGTTTTTAAATTTCAAAATAATATGCTCCGTTTCTTCATCTTCTTCGCCATATTTAAAACTATTTTCATTCAGAGATTTGTATCTTAACAAAGATTTATGACGATATTATACACAATAGATGCTGTGTATATTTCAAGTTCTGTGGCGGAGCATCCAGGTTTATTCATTTCTTTTAGATACTCTTCATCATATATATCTTGAACATCTTCTATTATTTTTATTCCTTGAACTATATCATCTCTGACATCAAGATGCTTGTTGAAAGTATCGTATAGGATATAAGATATAATATTGAAAAAAGAATTGCCTGCTTCACTTACAAACATCCATTGATCAAAATCTATCATAAGGTCGATCTGATCATCATTTTTTAAACTAATGATCTCGTGTTCATTTATTTCTTGCCGTGTTAACAATTTCTTAAGTGGTTAGTGGAGATTATCTATATTAAAACGATCACCCACAACCCCACAGATCTCGAAGCTTTTTTTTATCATATTTGAGTCGATTTTTTTGGCAAAATCGTTACATATATCAGTAACCAGTCTGTAAGAAGGTATTTTGACATTTCCTGCTTTAGTTCGCTTCTGTTAGTCTTCAATTGCTTCTACCATCCATTCATTAATTCTGTCTCCATAGTATTGTTGAAATGATCGATTTATCGACACATCTAACATTTGTAACAAAGGGGTCATCCCTTTTGGTACAAAGATAATAAATACATTATACTTTATATTTTTAAGCTAGGTTTAAGTGTGCAGAAAACGAATGAATGATAACCAACACCGGCTCTCTAGCGAATCTATTTCCCATCTCGATAGAAGATATTTCTCAAAAAAAGAGCATGTAAGTTCTTCACTCCACATACCAGTCTTGTTAAAATCTACAAATACATTTTTATTCGTATCTGCAGGCTTTTTTTTTAGGTTAGAAAAAAGGCAGTGGTTTCCGACAAATCTTCCATCAGCTAAAATTATTGGCGTATAATTGAAGCGTGCATGTGATGTAGAAGCTTTAGATAGTAACAAGTTTTTAGAACCTTTAAAGTTAGTGTCTTACTATTTTCCTGCTCAAAATATCTAGGAACCTGATCTAAGTTCAATATGTTCTTAGGTTTGATATTGTGATTCTTTATTAAGTCTCGTGCAGTGTTTATGAATTCAATTGCCAAAGATTTTGCGTTTTTGGGTATGGATCTACACGATGTTTGTGCACGACAAACTAGATTGTTCATTTTTTTAAAATTGTTAAAAAAACCATCAGAGGATTTAATGTCACAAATTTTAAGGTCTTTAGCCATATTTGATGCTTTTAGTTTCAAATATTTATCCTTTACAACTAATC
>CAKKLC010014393.1:62083-90371 GCA_918559645.1 Ceratonova shasta
AGTGATTTAAAAGAATTTGAAGACGGATACGATAGTGACTTAATGGGGAACTCTAGAGATAGAGACTATTTGGACAGTTTAACTGAATATGAAAGAGAAATGGAGTTGTATAAAAGACAGCAGAAAAGAGATGTATTAAAGACAAGGAAAAAGATAAATATGCACATAATGTCAAAAAAAAAGAATAAAGAAATTGAAGAATCCAAGTCGTTAAAAACAGAAAAATTGCAAGCTCTTGACAGATTGAAGATTAACAGAGAAATGTCAAAAAATAAGAAATCAAACGAAAAAGCTACAAGTTCTAGCGATCATCTTTCTATTGACAAATCAATTTGGAATAGAAAAAGAAAGTTTAAGGTCAGTGAAGTTTTTGCTGATGACGAGGATGTAAAGGAATTTGACAAAAAATCCCTGTTGGATGTCTTGAATGATGAAGATTTAGAAGAGAAAGATTCTGATGTAGTAGAAACTGTGGAGCAACTGAACAGAATTAAAGTATCTCGGCATAAAATGACAATATGGCATTGTATGCCATTTTTCAATAAAACTATGGTCGGCTTATATTGTAGAATTAGTGAGGGGAAAAAAGATTCTCTTCAACTTTATAAAATTTATGAAATTGTTAAAGTGGTTGAAATTGGTAAACCCTATGTTTTTGGTGATTATAAAACTAATAAACGTTTGATAATTAAGCATGGAGAAGAAATTAAACAATTCAAGATGGAGTTTGTTTCTAATCAGCCGTTTACTCAAGAAGAATTTAATGGATGGAAAAATGCTTGTGATTCTGTTAATTTTAAGCTTCCTTCTGTGGAATTTATTGAAAGAAAAGAAGCAGAAATTAAAAAATGCATATTTTACAAACCAAATGAAATTGATTTGAATTCAATTATTATTGAAAGGAATCGCTTTAGAACTGATCCTTTAAACTATACCATGCATATTCAAAAACTTAAGATGGATCTTGAAGTTGCTAAGGAAGATAACGATGACGAGAAGATCCAAAGATTGGAAATTGAGATTAAAAGTTTACAAGAAACGTTAGAAAAGAAGCATGCAGATAAAAACAAGCAATTGGACAGAATTAAATTGATTAACGAGAGAAACAGAATGCTTAATAGGACTGAGTTGGAGAAAGCTCTTAAAGAAGAATTTAAGGAATGGAATACAGGAAAATGCAATGATCCTTTTACAAGAAGAATGACAAATCCAATTATGATGATGGATAAAAATGCAAAAGAAAAACTATTAAAATCAAAGCCTTTATTAACTCCCAAAAATGTTAAGAACACTTTAGACAGTCAAGTTGAGAATAAAATTCCAAATAAAGACCATGATTATGACCCAATGGATTACTCAAAAGAAATGGAGAAATTATATGACTTTGACTTAGATATAACATTTCCACCTGAATTTAACTAGAATTAAGTTTTGTAAATAGTTAATGTTTATATTTGGAATCATTTTTGAGGTTATAGCTCGGTTTTAGGAATAAAGAATTCAAAATGAGCATGAAACGCAACCTTACAAAATATTGGATAAATTAGAATTTTTTGAAGTTCTACTATAAAAAAATATAACTACAAATTATATTGTAATCTTTTTTCATATTTTTTTTATTGATAATATTGTTAGAAAAGTCGGAAGGAAGATACAAAATTTATTTAAAAAATGTATTTATTGTTACAAAACGGACATTATATCTCTCAGATGATATTAGAGTAATCAATTTTTTGACATAAGATCGAAATTACTTGATAGTTATGGCATCTTTTAATGTAATTGTAAAAATGTGTAATATATTTTAAAAAATTTTTGTTCATAATTAACCACAGGTAACAGTATTGATATAAAATTATAAAAATCACCAGTTGGTTAACAAAATAAATTTAATGAATTTCTTTGATGTATTTATAGATATATCACTTGCATGGAAATGAAATGATGAAAATACGTATACCTAAAAGGATATATTCAATCTTTAAATAACAAAATCTTGATTAAACTGATATAGGTCAATTTATGTTTTATTTGTTGTACCAAGAGATGTAATAGGAGTTATAGTTTAAAAATTTGTAGTATACTAAATATCACCCTTTATAATGATACTTTAACGGTATTTTCAAGAAACAAAAAAGAGCTGAATATGAACTGTTTGATAAATTTCTTTAGTTCACGTAATCAGGTTCATAAATTATCATAAAACGTGGATACAATTAAAACGTGTTGTTAAGAAGCAAAATAGTTTTTGTATTTATTTAATAAGTTACCATCTTTTTTATCAAGAAACTAGATTAGTTAACAAAAATGATAAAATAAAAACATTTAAATGCTTCAACATATTATAAATCAATTTTTAATCTTGAATATTTTTTGATTTACTTAATTTTCATTGATTGGTTTTGCTACATATATATTTTAAAAGAAGTTTGAAACCAGATTGAAAGAGAAGTGTAAGCAGGTAAGAACTATTGTGTTGGCCTTTTTTTAATGAAGAAAATTTCAATTTTTTTTTCATTTATAAATTTTTGGTAACAAAAATATAAATATTCTTAAATTATAGATCCCATAAATATTAATGATAAGTATGTTTTTAAATAGTAATAAAATCTATGTTTTCTCAAGGTTACATAAACTAAAATATTTAAAAATTAAACCCTTGGCGGTCTAACTATATCATCATTATATACGAGAGAACAACCTAAAAACGTCCGGAAAACCTCTTAGGCTTATGTCCATGCTGTTTCTTCTAGAAAACAATATATTATTGTGATATAGTACTATGAATTTCAATAAAATCTTTTGAATATTCTATTCTTAATACAGCTCATTTAAAGATGTACCCGCATATGATTTTTTTTATAGTTTTATATATAAATCTTTCTATGGAAAGTTTATTGAAATAACATTATATTGTTTGTCAATGGGTTACCTTTAGTCTCAAATGTTGGTTATGGTTTATGCTTAGAGCTAAAAATTAACAAAAATTGTAAAAATTAAAACCTTTAAATATAAGAAATTTATAAGAGATAATATCTTACGAAAAACATTATGCTTTTCTTGTCAACAAGGGTATTTTTGCACCGCCTGGAACTCCGTGTTCAAATTGTTCTTGTCAAAAAGCGAATTCTGGCACCGTGTAGAACTCCGTGTTCAAGATGTATATGTGGAAAAGGGTATTTTGGTACCGTGTGGAACTCTGTGTCAAAGATGTTATTGTGGAAAAGGGTATGATGTTACCATGTGGAACTCTGTGTCAAAGATGTTCTTGTGGAAAAGGGTATGATGTTACCGTGTGGAACTCTGTGTCAAAGATGTTCTTGTGGAAAAGGGTATGATGTTACCATGTAAAACTCTTTTTCAAAGATGTTCTTGTGGAAAAGGGTATGATGGTACCGTGTGGTACTCTGTGTCAAAGATGTTCTGGTCGAAAAGCGTATTTTAGTACCATGTGGAACTCTGTGTCAAAGATGTTCTTGTGGAATTTGGTGTTTTAGTACCATGTGGAACTCCGTGTCAAAGATGTTCTTATGGAAAAGGGTATTTTAGTACCATGTGGATCTCCGTGTTAAGAATGTTCTTGTCAAAAAGCTTTTTTTGGCACCGCGTAAAACTCCGTGTCCAAAATGTTCTTGTTGAAAAGCGTATTTTGGTACCATGTGGAAATCTGTGTCAAAGATATTCTTACGGAAAAGGGTGTTTTAGTACCATGTGGAACTCCGTGTCAAAGATATTCTTATGGAAAATGGTATTTTAGTACCATCTGGAACTCTGTGTCAAAGATAATTTTATGGAAAAGGGTATTTTAGTACCATGTGGAACTCCGTGTTAAAGATGTTCTTGTCAAAAAGCTTATTTTGGCACCGCTTAGAACTCCGTATCCAAAATGTTCTGGTCTAAAAGTGTATTTTGGTACCATGTAGAAAACTGTGTCAAAGATATTCTTATGGAAAAGGGTATTTTAGTACCATGTGGAACTCTGTGTCAAAGATATTCTTATGGAAAAGGGTATTTTAGTTCCATGTGGATCTCCGTATTAAAGATGTTCTTGTCAAAAAGCTTATTTTAGCACCGCGTAGAACTCCGTGTTTAAAATGTTCTTGTTTAAATGCGTATTTTGGCCCTACGTGGAACTGCGTGTCCAAGATGTTTTTTTCGAAAAGGGTGTTTTGGCACCACGTGACACTCCATGTTCAAGATATTCTGGTCGAAAATCTGTTTTGGCTACGCATAGAACTTTGGGTTTAAAATGTTATTGTCGAAAAGCGTATTTTAGTACCATGTGGAACTCCGTGTCAAAGTCGTTCTTGTGAAAAAGGGTGTTTTAGTACCATGTAGAACTCCGTGTCAAAGATTTTCTTGTCAAAAAGCTTATTTTGGCACCGCGTAGAACTCCATGTCCAAGATGTTCTTTTAAAAAATGGTATTTTGACACCACGTAGAACTCCGTATCCAAAATGTTCTTGTCGAAAAGCGTATTATAGTACCATGTGGAACTCTGGGTCAAAGATATTCCTGTGGAAAAGGGTATTTCAGTACCGTGTGGAACTTCGTGTCAAAGATGTTCTTGTCGAAAAGGGTATGATAGTACCATGTGGTACTCTGTGTCAAAGATGTTCTTGTTGAAAAGCTTATTTTGGCACCGCGTAGAACTCCATGTTCAAGATGTTCTTTTAAATATGGTATTTTGGCACCACGTGGAACTCCGTGTTCAAGATATTCTGGTCAAAAAGCTGTTTTGGCACCGCGTTGAACTTTGGGTCCGAAATGTTCTTGTCGAAAAGCGTATTTTAGTACCATGTGGAACTCCGTGTCAAAGATTTTCTTGTGGAAAAGGGTATTTTGGTACCATTTGGAACTCTGTATTCAAAATATTCTTTTTAAAAATTGTATTTTGGCATCGCGTGAAAGTCCGTGTTTAAGATGTTCTTGTCAAAAAGGGTATTTTGGCACCGCGTCAAAATCCGAGTTAAAGATGTTCTTGTCAAAAAGCTTATTTTGGCACCGCGTAGAACTCCATGTCCAAGATGTTCTTTTAAAAATGGTATTTTGACACCACGTAGAACTCCGTATCCAAAATGTTCTTGTCGAAAAGCGTATTATAGTACCATGTGGAACTCTGGGTCAAAAATATTCCTGTGGAAAAGGGTATTTCAGTACCGTGTGGAACTTCGTGTCAAAGATGTTCTTGTCGAAAAGGGTATGATAGTAACATGTGGTACTCTGTGTCAAAGATGTTCTTGTTGAAAAGCTTATTTTGGCACCGCGTAGAACTCCATGTTCAAAATGTTCTTTTAAAAAATGGTATTTTGGCACCACGTGGAACTCCGTGTTTAAGATATTCTGGTCAAAAAGCTGTTTTGGCACCGCGTTGAACTTTGGGTCCGAAATGTTCTTGTCGAAAAGCGTATTTTAGTACCATGTGGAACTCCGTGTCAAAGATTTTCTTGTGGAAAAGGGTATTTTGGTACCATTTGGAACTCTGTATTCAAAATATTCTTGTCAAAAATTGTATTTTGGCACCACGTGAAAGTCCGTGTTTAAGATGATCTTGTCGAAAAGGGTATTTTGTCACCGCGTCAAAATCCGTGTTAAAGATGTTCTTGTCAAAAAGCTTATTTTGGCAGCACGTGAAAGTCCGTTTTTAAGATGTTCTTGTCGAAAAGGGTATTTTGTCACCACGTCAAAATCCGTGTTAAAGATGTTCTTGTCAAAAAGCTTATTTTGGCACCACGTGAAAGTCCGTGTTTAAGATGTTCTTGTCGAAAAGGGTATTTTGTCACCGCGTCAAAATCCGAGTTCAAGATGTTCTTGTCAAAAAGCTTATTTTGGCACCGCGTGGAACTCCGTGTTCAAGATGTTTTTGTCAAAAAGCGTATTTTAGCAACGCATAGAACTCCGTGTTTAAAGTGTTTTTGTCAAAAAGCGTATTTCGGCACCGCGTAGAAATTCGTGTTCAAAATGTTTTTGTGGAGAAGAATATTTTGGTACAATGTAAAATTCTGTATCCAAGATATTATTTTTCAATGAATTACCCAAAATCAAAAGTTAGAAGAGAGATTAATATACGGATTAGATGCGGAAAAAAGGCATGTAGAAAGATGGTGGGATTATTTCAAAATTGAATATTTGAAAACTGTAATCTCGTCATCATGGACAGGTTACTGATTTGTTTTGAATGTGTTTATATCGGTTTAAGACAAGGTCGGCAGAAGTTGAAACCAGTGTGTAAGGCCCAGTTATTTATAAAGTGATTTATTACATTTGATGATTTGTTTATACATATTCTCTTCGTTTTACTAATATTTTAACAGAAGTGTATGTGTATAAATTTGGCGTAATTCATTTATACACTTGGAAGAAAAACCAAGGAGAACTATTTAGAGGTCAGTGTTTTTGGACTATTAGCTTAATTTATCGTGAAACAAAAAAAAGAAAAATGACGGTATCAGATTATAGACGCTGAAACTTAAAAAAAAATTATTTCAAGTAATGCAACAAAATTTTCGACTGTTATATTGTACGGATAGTTAGGTTGCATGTTTTTATCCTCTAACGGTTATACGAATAAAATCATTAATCATACAGAAATCTTTGTTGATCCTGATGACAGATAAGTACATACAAACACTGTTGAGTGAATGTAACAGGACTTAAAAGAACCCATTTTTTAAAATTTAACTCCCGATAACTATAAAAGATACGTTCAAAAATACGAGTATGAAAAATAATCTAAAAAGTTATACTCTTGCACCAAAGTTTGATCTTAATTAAACGATTCTATTTTTTTTGGCCCAATGATTGACCATAGCCCAAATTTATTTTCTTAAAATGTTTTAAACTCTTTAAATGGTAAATATTTGAATATTCAAACATTTTCTGATTTATTTAATGGTAACAATTTTTTTTAGTACAAAATTATTCTATATCGATCAATGTTTGATTTGATTTTTTATAATTTCTTGTGAATCTAATTTATTATTATTAGAAATCCTTTACTTATTCACTTGACACAAAAAATAAATTTATAGTATGAAATTAATTTTTAAAATACATTTCATTTTGCTAGTTAAAATAAAAAAATTCAAAAATAGATTTACCCTAAAATCTCGTATATAAGCCTCCTCTTATACGAAAAAAAAATAATTTTATTTTTAAAAAGTTCGGTGCGGTTTGTAAACAAGAACAGACTAACTTAAAATCTCCATTATAAGGCGTTGCTTATACGAAAAAAAAAGTGAAATTATATTTTAAATTACTGGGTGCAGCTTATACAAAATTCGGCTTGTATTCAAAATTTGTGGGAAGTATATATAGACTTGTTTAAAAAGATGATTAATCCTTGTTATATTTTATTTGATAATAATTTTTTATGATTATTTTAAAACAATAAAGTAAGAAGAATCATATTCAAACTTTGAATTTAACTCCTTGTTTAATATTTAAAAAAATTTTAATCACCTTCATATGAGATCATTTATATATAAGAATAAAATAGAAAAAGTTTGTATGGGCGAGATGATAGACATCATCAAATACCTACAAGAAAACGGAGTTTTGGTAATTGTTTACAATTGTTTGTGATGTTCCAATGCTTGTAATCTTGTTTTCATATACATGACATAAAGACTGTTATGCTTTTTGATGTATGACTATAGGTTGCCATAATAGAAAAAAGTATAAAAGAATTCAAGAAAGATCCATTTTTGAACATTACAGATTTTTTTTGAAAACAGGTTTCGAACTACTTTGGAAATGGACTATTTTGCAATTAAATGTAGACATACTTCAAGAAATTGAGGTTCATGAAAAAGTTTTAATAGGCTTTTACGATGATCAAAGCAACCTTCGTTGAGACTTTTTTTTGAAGCATTCTATTTGCTTAGGTGGAGCCGGTATAATTTTGCAAATAGATGAAAGTTTTTTTCGTCATAAACCAAAAATACCATCAGGATCGTGCAACTGAAAATTAACTTTGGGTATTTGGTGTTACGGATATATCGTTTAGTCCTTTAAAAATCTATTACAAATAGTCCAGACAGAAAATTGAAAACTTTATTGTCAAATTTTGAAAAATGTATTATGGGAAGGTTCAATTAAACATTGCGATCAGTGGGTTGATTATAGAAGCATTGGAATTAATGGATATACTCACAAAACTGTTAATCACAGTTTGCCTTTTTAGATCCAAATACAGGAAACCACACACCTAATATTGAATCTTGTTGGGCCAAGCTTAAAAAGGATATTAATAGCAAAAAAGGTGTTTTGGGTGATAAAATGCATTTATATTTAGCTAAATGGTTGTAAAAAATTAATATTTACTAAAAAAGTTAGATCAATATATTTGAATCAATTAAAAATTAATTTTTAAACTAAATTTTTTTGTGATATTTATATATTTTACCGGGGAAAAAAACAAAGTTGATCTATATCATTTTATATTAAAAATATTTGAAAACTTAAATCAAGCACATCTTTTAAGAAATGTTACTATAATTTATCTATAAAATAACCTATTTACCTTAAGGTAGGAAAAAATGATTTTAATTATAAAAAAATGTTGTTAAGTTACCCAAAAATAACATATATATTTAAAAAAACGTTTTCCCATATAATAACTAGTTTTTTACATTATTTAATACAACATTAGAGTCGTTATATTAGATGGCGACTTGATATACTAAACAAAAGTTAAATAGCTATATATTGTTGGAGAAAATAAGGGTATAATTTTATTGTATTCGTTATAAAAAATAGATTCATGTGTAAAAGCAATAATACTGTTAAATATTAAATAAAAGAGTTTTTCTTAAAAATTAAAAAGCGGGTTATTTGAAGAAATTTTTTGGAGTAATTGGTTTTCTTTCCCACGAAGGTAAAAACCAATAGCAAAATAAATTAAAATTTTTATTTAATCCTATTTGAGATAACATTTTAATAGTATTTTGATCCAAACACCAATTAATGGTGATAGAAAGGATTTAAATAACTATTTTCGACGAATTGGTATCCTTAAATAGCTACACAAATCTGGTATCTGTGATAATGTCATAGTATTAAAACCATACACTAGCAAAAATGATGGATAGACGTGGCAATGTATGACATTTAACTGTAGTGAGTATAAAAAGTATAAAAGCATCAGATTAGGGTCCATATTTGAAAGATATGTTTTTGATCTTAAAGTAGCATTGCAGTTGATTTGTTATTGCCTAGGTGAAATGCGTCATAGGGAAATTAAAAGAAACTGTGACATTGATGACAAAGTCCTAATAGACTTTTATGGCAATATTCGTCTAGCTTGCATGCAATATTTAGAAGATAATACAATAGTTTTGGGTGGAAATGGAATAGTATGCCAAATAGAAGAGAGTTTGTTTAAGCACAAGCCAAATTATCACCGATGATAGGCAAGAGGCTGAAATATGGGTATTTGGAATTGCTGATACCTCATATACACCAGCCAAAATATTTATGCATATAGCTGCAGACAGGTCAGCAGACATTCTGCTACCAATTATATCCCTTGTTTGTAGAAACTGTACAATAATTATGAGTGACCAGTGAAGAGCTTATAATAGAATAAATGCTATGGGATATTAAAATCACACTGTCAAACATCCCTTGCACTTTTTAGATCTTAAAACTTAAGTTAATACTAAAAGCATTGAAAGCTATTGGAATAAATGTAAAAACCGAATAAAAATGATGAATGGTGTTATTGGAGAAAAGTTAGAACTATACCTTTATGAATAATTGTGAAAAAATCCAATATCTAAAGAAACTTGGGAGAACTGCATCGAAATCAATTAACTTTTAGATTATTTATTAACTTACGTACAATTATATGTTAATTAAAATAATTTTCTTGGAAT
This sequence comes from Ceratonova shasta, assembly GCA_918559645.1. Taxonomy (NCBI): domain Eukaryota; kingdom Metazoa; phylum Cnidaria; class Myxozoa; order Bivalvulida; family Ceratomyxidae; genus Ceratonova; species Ceratonova shasta. The sequence goes on from CAKKLC010014393.1 coordinate 71,962, forward strand.
ATAATCGATTTATGTTATTACTGTAATTATAAAATGTTAACTTGTTGATTAAATATTTTTATCAAAATAATTTTATTTAAAAGGGGGTAAAATAACTAGTAGATCCAATTTTTTTAAGTTGAGATTATGAAAGCCTATTTTAATTCGCAATTTTCTAACCAGCAAGAGAAACAAGCCTATATGTGAGTATGAAAACTATTTATACAAAAAATACAAGACGGTGAAGGGTATTGCAAGATGCAGGGTTAGAGAATGTGGCGTTTTTCTCTTTTTAAATGAAAATTTTGAAGTTCTTAAAATGAAAATTCATAATCTCGACACAGATGCTATTAAAATTCAAAACTGAAAACGCTTGAAAAAATAAAAAAAAAACAATAAATACCAGAGAAGATATTAATGATATTATAACCACTAAAATTTCAAGTCTTGATAACAAATTTTTAAAAAAATACGGAAATTTACATCAATCTACGACGAAATAACAAGAAAAAGAAATAAAATTTAAAATGTTATGACATAAGCTCACAACGACATACCTGAATTATTTAAAAAAACAATGCAAGGATATGTTTTCTTGCAATAGGTTAGTGAATGTTTTAATCCTGAATTAAGTGTGATTTTTAATTCTGATTAAAATGCAAATTTAATAAGGAAAAAACAATCATTTTTTTTGGATGCAACATTTAAATTATCCCTAAAATGATTTTCCAGTTATATTTGATTCATGCAATGTTATTTGATCGTTCATTTCCTCTTATTTATATTCTTAAGAGTTCAAAAACCAAGCAAGGATACTTACACTTATTTAATTTATTACAGAAAGCATTATAGATAAGTCCGCATTCATTTTTTTTTCGATTTCAAAAGCGAAACTATTTTTGCCGTTGAATTGGTTTTTACGCAAATGAGCTGTTTTGCATGTCTTTTTTACTACGGCCAAAATATATGGCAGCATATATAAGAATTCGGTTTAACCAACCCTTAGATACCAAATAAAAAAGCAAGAACAATAATTAGAAGACGCTTAAATTTGGCATTTTTCGGGAAAATTGTGTTGACAATGAGTTTAATAAAATTAAACAATGTGCTATTTAAAAAATCATGAAAAGGATTTTCATAAGTTTTTTAAATATTTGACTTCCATTTATATCGGGACATATGGTAATAAAAATAATTGCATGCAAAAACCTTTTTATGCAATTAGATTTCGGTCTGTATTCATGAGAATTAAAAATTGTATACCGAAAACAACGAATTCAGTGGAATCTTGGCATAAAAGTGTCAACCATCTAACAACTGTACCACATCCTAATCTGGAGAAATTTTTGGCTTTAATACAAAAGGGAAAAGAAAAGATAAAGTATAATATTTTTCAAAATTAATTTGGAAAAGTGGATTATTTGAAAGAAATTATACCAAGGAAGAAAAGTTGCGTAAAGCAAAGGAAAATTTTGACTTTCCTGAATATGATGGATATTTTACAGCATTAGAAATCATTTATGATTGAAAATTAGATTTTGGTGATGATTAAAATATTTTTTGGGAAAACGTGGTTTTAATTTTTGCAAACATCCGTTTTTTCGCCTGTAGAGGAAAAAACGGTGTGTGATAATTTTATTGTATTCGTTATAAACAAAATAATAGTTTCATCTTTAAAACCAATATAACTATTAAATTTTTAAAGAAACATTCAAGAATAGTTTCATTTATTGATTTATGCAGGATAGCCATTTCCGACTGCAGGTTTTTAAATGCGTATAACTTATTTAATTTTTTTAAAAAAATTTTAAAGGTTATTTAGAATTTTTTAATTTTTAATAATCCATTTATAACATTTAATCTTTTAAAGAATCAAAAAAATAAAAATATTTTCGATATTTTTTTTAAATTTATAAGCTGTTATAATTGTTTTTATCTCTATCGTTTAGGACCTTTTAAACTCCCTCTATTACAACATTTTTATATTCCTAATCTAATCCAATATTCATATAAAAATGTCTTCCTATACTACACAAGAACGAATAATAATCGTTGAATTTTATTTCAAAACGAATCGATCCATCATTAAGACACAAAGAAAGTTTCATCAATATTTCAACACAAAGAAAAGCCATTATCCAAACACAATTAAAAATTTAAATGCCCATTTAGAAAAATATGCTTTTGTGTGTGACTTTCTCAGAAATAATGTAAAGAAAATAAAGAGTTTGTAATGAACATGCTATAGTTTCTATTCAAGAAAAAATAGCTAATCTGATTAAACAGTATCAACTCGAACACGGGCTTTTCAATAAAATTTATCGAGAACGACATTAAGAAGAATATTAAAAGAAGATTTAACATTTTCCCCTATAAAATTCAATTAGCATAAGAATTATTAATAAATGATGCTCCACAGATGCTTCAATATGTATCAAAATTTATTGAGTTTGCTGAAAATGATTCAAACTTTTTAGAAAATTTAATAATGAGCGATGAATCTAATTTTTACTTAAACGGGTTTATGAATAAACAAAACTGTAGGATTCTGGAAAAAAATCAGAGATTGTTGCATCAAAGACAACTACAATCATAAAAATGCACAGTTTGGTGTGGAGTAATGTAAACAAAAATTATCGGGGCATATTTTTTTGAAAATGAAAATGAAATTACTGAAAGCATAACCGGTATTGCATATCAAAATATGTTCGAGAACTTTTTACATCCAATAGTTTTAAAATCCAATATGTAATTATGGTTTCAGTAAGATGGTGCGACAGCACATACAGCAAAAACATCAATGAAAACTCTTGCTTAACTTTTTGGAGAAAAAATTGTTTCTAAAAATTTAACTTTTGCTTGGCCACCCCCTTAACCAGACTTAACAGTACCAGATTTTTTTCTGCGGAGATATTTAAAAGAAAGAGTTTATCGTAACAAACCAGATAATATTCGTTCTTTAAAAAATAATATTAATTATGAAATTAAACTTAAAACAGTGAAATACTTCAAAAAGTTATGAAAAGTACACTAAAAAGAGCTATTTTATGTCAAAATGAAAATAGCAATTATTTAAAAGACATTATTTTTTATAATTAAGTAATTTATAACTATTTTAATTGGGCTTTAATTTTTATTTAAAAATTTTTGGAAAATATTCAAAAATTAAAAAGTTATACACATTTGAAAACCGTCAGTCGAAAATGGCTCACCCTGTATAAACTTTTGAGAAAAAATTATGAAAATCTTTGAAATTGATTTTAATAAATAAAAATTAATTTATTTACATTTAAAAATAAACCAAAACATGTTTTTGATCATATTTAATGTGTTTAAAAATAACTATAATTAAACAAAGGTTTTTTTTATAATAAAAATAAAATTTAAAATTTGAACTGTCCAAAATTAAAAATTTAAGTTTGGCGCCCAAAATTTTTTATATTTTTCTGTTCAAAAAAATTAACCAAGATGTTTGTTATTTTTTAATAAATTGTTTGAATTCAAATAATATCACTTTTAAGAGTATATTTGAAAAAAAAAGATATTTCTAAAAAATTTAATGTACTGTCCACGAATTTAATGGCTATAGAAAAAATGCTAATGCTTTACCATATATACTATTTTATAGTCAATTCAAACTTTTTATCATTCAATTTAAACTATTTAATATAAATTAAAAACTCTTTATATTTTTTTATTTTTACCAGTAAAAGAGCTACGATTTTAAAAAAAGTCCACGCATTTCTTAAATTTAAATTAAAAAATGTTTAACTTAAACATCCAAGCTAACGATATTAATCCATCAACACAAGCTTTAAATATGAGAAAGGTTGGTCTGTTAAAAGAACCATATATGCGAATTTCTAATGAAAAACGGTTAAGTTTGATTGGCTTGGTCAAAGATCAAGGAAGACCCGTAAAAGATGTAGCAGAAATACTTGAAATAAATTACAACTCTACAAAATCATTAATGAAGGCTATGCAGATAGCCAGAAAATTAATCGTTTGCGAGAAGGTGGATCTGTAAAAAAAGTCGTAACTTCTAAAATAAACCAAAGAATTGAATCAAATATTTCTTCAAATCCACAATTTACACTAAAAGAAATTCAATCTGTTCTTGAATTATAAAAACCTACCGGCTTTGTCATATCAATATCTTGCATAAATAGGTGCTTACAGCATCTTAGAATCCCAATGAAGCTCACGAATCAAGAGTTAGACAGAATGAATCATCCTGAAAAGATCCAACAAAGAAAAGAATATTGTCGAATCAGGTCTTATCGGCGGCTAAAGATAAGCGTTATCTCTGATAAAAACATTTTATTGATTAATCTTGATAATTCTATTAGAATTCGCAAGAATGAATAATTTTAAATTCTTACAATGGTTGCTGGCAAAAGAGCTAATTCCAAGAATTTTAAGGTGCATAGTATGCAACTACCCTCTCAATTCAGTTTCGCGCAATGATGTTGTCGATGGATGCTCTTACATCTACTTAACAAATGGATGTAGCGGATTCAGAAACCATCGTTCGATTTCTAAAAATACTTGGTTTGAAGGTTTTGCTATTTCTGTTGTGACAATTTATGTTTATAAATTTATATAGCAATAAAATACAATTATGCGACATAATGAAAATAATTAAAATCAATCAAGCTACAACTTTTAAGCTAACAAAAATGATAGAAAACAAAATACATATAAAAATTAAACACAATTTTTCAAGATTAGGTGGAGAAAATGTCGTTATACCATTTGACGAAACTAAGCTTAAGAATAATATTAATAGTCATCGAAGCAGAGGCCCAAGACAACAAATTTCGGCTCTCTGTATCGTTGACACTTCTTTTCAACCTGCAAGAGGTTATGCTTATTTAGATGCAAACAGAACTACTTAAACTATTTTGCCATTCATAACAGATAACCTAATAGAAGGTTCCACTATACATACAGATGAGTGGAGAGCATACATCAATCTAAGTAATTTAAAGTATCAACATAGCACAATATGACATAAGTATAATTATGTGGATTATAAAAATAATGTGCACACCCAGCATGTAGAAAGCTGATACAAAAAATCAAAAATGGCAATAAAAAAAAAGAAAAAGAGTGCAACTAAGCTGTCATGGGACATTTTTAAGGGTATTCACGTTTTTTGAATACTATAAAGATGATTATTTTATAGCAAATATTAAAAATGAATAAAATTTAATTTTTCTAGTTTTTTGATTTTTTTTAAAGCTTATCTTTCTTATCTTATCTATAGCCGCCGATAAGACCTGGTCCATATTGTCTTTGGTTTATAATTTATTTCCAAAGCAACTTTTTAAGTGCAGTATTCATTGATGAGTCAGGATTTAATCTTCATTTGAAACGGTGGTATGAAGATCAAAACATGAAAATAGAGCAATATCAAGAGAAACAACTGAAAGAGGACGCTCAATATCATTATTATCAAGCTTAATGTTAGATTGTATGGGGCATTGTAAAAGCATGTTGAAATCAACAGTAAATGCAAGCATATTCATTGAATATATAATTGAACTGATGGAAAGAGCTTTTTTGATTCTTGATAATTGAAGAATTCATAAGATAATGGAAAGAGTAACAAGTCCGTATGGATTGATGGTAAAATTTTTTTCACCGTATTCATACATGATTAACACTCGAAATTCGTTTTCTAAAATCAAAAATAACGTAAGATTAAGATTGCGTTTAGGTGAAATGGGCATATTATCAGAAATAATTATGTAGGAAGCAAGTAATTTCACGGATTCTGATTGTACAGGATATTTTAGATACATGCTGAAATATATTACGAATTGTAGAGCTGAATTGCCTCATGTACGTCAATAAAGTATTTTTAAGAATTATCTGCTCTATTTTTTGCTTTATTATTATAAATATTAAACAGTTTAAATTGAATGATAACTATTTTAAATTTTATGGTAACAAGTTTAAATTGTCTGAAAATGATATATAACGACTAAAGGTTCCAGTAGATTAAAAAAAATCACACAAATAAAAATAATTTTGTAGATTGTTCAAAACTATGTAATATTATTCAAACTTTTATTACAAAAAACTGTTAAAAAATAAATTTTTTCCAGACATAATTTTTTGGATAATTATTCTCTTTTTCCTATAAAAATCCAATATAACAAGCGAAAATATTTGTTACATATTTTAATGTTTCAAAAATGATAAACTAGCCATTTCAAACTTAGAAACCAGTTTAATATGTTATGCAATCTTCTTAGTGTTTTAACATTATACAAATATTTATTGGTATTCACAAATAACAAAAAAATACAAAACTAAGATGTATAATTGACATGATTGCTTAAAATATGGTGAGTTAATTAAATATAACTTATAATACACTCAGACGAAAGAACAGAATGGTTGATTTTCTGTTATTTGGACATCAAAATATTTATAAATTTTGTTTATTAGGATTAAATATGTTTATTAAAATATGTAATCTGGTGTATTATGACTTATGATATTTAGAGGCGATTGTTTACTAGCTAAAGATAGTGAAATTTAACACATCGAATCAAACAAGCAAATTCTTGATAGGTGGAAGAAGAATTTTGAGGAAGAGTAGGATTGATATTTACAGAAGAAAGTTTTAGCGGTAATGGAAAGATTTGTAATTTTTCAATAAAATAAAAATCAATAGAGTATGTTGAATTTTTGGTGATTATATTTTAAATTATAAAACATTAAAATACACAATGAACAGAATCATGGTCAAAAGATAATTTTAATTAATAAAGAAAAGCTAAAATTATTTAAGTCAATCTTATAATAAAATAACCCGATTATACAAGCAGAAAGTACAATTAAACTTTAATTTCACTTTTCGCCTGTAAATAAATTATACTAATGCTGATTTTGAAGAAATGTGTATAGAATAGTCAACATTTTTACATCAATCAGACTCTCACCTAAAATTGCGAAAATAAAAAAAAGTAATTTCTATTGAAAATTTTTCAATTCAACATAAATTAAAAAATTTAATATTTTTACTGTCTTTGTTTAAACAAACAATCGACAAAAAAATGAGTATAACAAAATAAATTCTTTAACCTCTAAAAAATAAAGAAACAAGTACTAGTAGAAATATTTATATAGATTTCATATATAGTTCAAAATTTATCAGATACATTTGCAAAAATTTTCGAGCATAACTAAAGATACAGTGACTTCACTGGTTCGGTTATTTATTTAGTTATTAATCTGATTCACCAAAATATAAAAGACGTTGGGAAACGTTTTAATAATTTTAAAAAATTTATTTGCTATTTCTTTCTAATTTATTTTAAAATTTACGTACACAAGAATATAATATGTTTTATTAAATGGATATTATTGAAGCATGGCCAGTTTTAATATAGCTTTGTAAAAAGGCATTTGAATACTGAAATCTGGCTTTTTACAATGAAATTTGACAATCAAGTCATTGAAAATGTTTTTTTTTAAGATTTTATAAATTAAGTCACGATATTCGAATTTTTATGTAAGCAATTACAATGATGTATCTTAGATTTTTATTTTTAGACAGAAAAAATGATAAAAATAAATTGATTACACAACATTATCAAAATGTAACCTATATCAAAAATAAACTAAAATCAAATGAAGTAAATTACCTTAATATCAAAAGTAACAACATTTTTAAAATAAGAAAATAAAATGATCAAATATGAAAAAGTATGAGAAAGTATGAGAAAATGTTTTTAATTGATTTTGCTGTATTAAAATTACAAATTCTAATCAACAGTTCCAAAATTACATTTTGAGTTAAAAGACCCCCAAGCATCAAGTTAAAAAAATATTTAAATAAAATTTAGTTAAATTTTTAAAATTAAAAAATCTGTCAATGTACACTTACTACTGCATTTTGAGACATTATATATCTGCAAATCGTTCTTTTAGTAATAAAAATAACAAGAAAATAGTGTTATGTTAGATGATGAAAACTATAAAAATTAATTGTGGTGTATTTTGCATTTATCACAATTTGTTATATAAAAATATCAAATAGTATAAACAAAAATTACAATAAATTTTTAAATAAATTAAACTTTTGATAAGTTTTTTGTCTTTTTTTAGTATTGTATTTTTTTAACTCATCATATAGAGGTAATATTTCATTTTTCGCACAAAAAAATTTCTGTTAAAAATACTGGTTGATTATATAATGAATTTGCTACAAAATACATGTATAAAACGAATTATTAATTAAAACTTATGATATTTTTTTAGTTAAGCTAAACAATATTACATACAATATTACATACAATTTTATTATAAAAGGTTGTGAATATTTTTTCCATTACAAATTTTTCAGTTATATGTATAAATGGTTGTTAAAAAAGTTAATAAAAGTATGAGATTTATTTATCATAAAAGAACTTTACAAAATAATATAAGGTAGCTTTTTAAAAAGTAAAATATTTGAATTTTGAGTGTTTTTGGTAAAAAATTATAAATTGTCTCAAAATATTATCTCAAGAAATATTATAATAGATTTACTGGATTTAAGTTTTTTTGGTTATTTATCTTTACTTATATTGCTATTCTTTAAATAAGAAATTATATAATTATAACTAGAATATTTTTGTTATTTTGATGGAAAAAACCTGTTTAAATTTTTAAAAGTTTATTTATTGATACACTTCTTCTTATATATAATGAGTTTTATTTTTAATTTTTTAATAAAATTAAGCTTACCCTGTTTTTTGGTTATAGGCTACGATCTTAGTAGAGTTTAAAAGTTATTTTTTTGGCCAAAAATGTAGTTTAGTTAAAAAATAAGAAAAAAATGGCAAATGATTATCAATCTTACAACAATATTAATTTTTATTTTTAATAATCTTCACTAGCAAAATTGTCTTCATCAGTAAAAATATCAACGAGTTGTTCTCGAATCATTTGCTCTTCATCACTAAATTCTTCTTCCTCATTTTCATAAAATAGAAATGTTGTCTTTTTTAATCCATTCATAATTGCTGTAACAGAAACTGCTTTCTTTGACTCAGATATCCATGTAAAAATTTCTTCACATCGTAGCTCGTTTTAAATTAGCAGACTTATTGTATTGCTTACAGCCACTGACCATCCAATCTTCCTAATGACGTCGAAGATGAGCTTTAAATGATTTATTGACACTTATATCTAAAACTTGCAGCTTCTTTGTTAGTCCTCCAGGAATTATTATGATTAAAGTTCCAAATAACGCAAATTTTGTTTTTACTTCCGCTGTATGATGTCCTAGTGCAGAGTCATGCATCAAGAGTGACTTTCGATGGAAAATTGAACCTTTTCGTTTCATCCAGACTTTATAGTGCCACAATTGATTTTCAGTGGAAGTCATTTGAGACTTTTCATTCGCTGATATTATGATATTTAATAGAAACGATCCTGATGGCAAAGTTTTGAGTTTGAAAATCACATATGCTGGAAGTTTTGCACCATCAGCAGTTACACACAAAACTACAGTAAAACGAAATTTTTCTGCACCTGTTGTAATTATGCGGACGTCGTTTGAGCCTTTCTCATCCACAGTGAATTTCGATGACATATCAAATGTGACTGGTACTTTATCCATATTGCCAATATGTTCAAGTGGATAATTTGCTTTGTGTAGAGTCACATAATCAACAAAACTTTTCATTTTTTCTTCCCAGTTTATAGGCAGTTTCTGACTAACTGAACTGACATCACGAATCAAGCTTGTTTTTTTTTATAAAGCTGAAAACCCAGTATACTGATCCTTTAAAATTATTGATTTTTAAACGTATGGCTAAATTTCATGCTTCTCGCAATATTGAAGTTCCTGTCACCATGAATCATTGCTTTTTTTGTTTTAAAATCCATTCCTTTATCTTTACTTTTAAATTAGGCCAGTGAATTGCGCGGGTTCTCTTGACAACTTTAGCTTCTTTATTGCCCTTAGACTTGATTAGATTTTTTTTGAGACTTCTATCGCTTAATGAGACTAATATGTACACCAAAATGATCAACAGCCTTAGAAAATGATGATTTTTGAGCGTAATTAACAGCATCGAGCTTATATCTCAATGTATAAGTCTTTCGTTTCTTTTCTGACATAATTAATTTAAGGATAATAAATTTTTTTTTAATATTTTGATTTCGATTATTTTGGCGGGATTTCAAAACATTATTTTTACTAAGATAGTAGCTTAGTAAAAATAACTCAAAAGTATTGGGCTGCAAAAAACCCTATCAAGGTAGTAGCTTATAACCAAAAAACAGGGTAACTAATGTATTTAGGAATTATACGTTAATAACTTTAAAAAAAATGAAAATCAACCTTGAATGATATGTACTAATCATTTTGTACTTGAAAAAAAATTCTTCTCTTTTATTAGGGTTTACAATATAAAATACGTTTTTTCATAAGTTAAAGTTTTATAAAAGATTTATCAACAACCTAATAAGAATTTTTAAAACAAAAAGCTGGTATCATTTTTATTATATATACATTATAAAGTTAAAATTATTTGTAATAATATTCAAAAAATTTGCATCATTGAAAAAAGGCCCCGTAAAAAAAGTGAAAAGTATCTCCATAAAAAATAGAAAATCAAATTTAATTAAATTTGTAATAGCTCCATAATTTTGTCGTGTATTTGGATTCCAAAATAATTGAGAAAACAAAATTGTGATCATGTAGAAAAAATGACCTCGTTAAAAAAGTGAAAAATATCTCCATAAAAAATAGAAAATAAAATTTAATTAAAATTGTAATAGCTCCATAATTTTTAAGTGTGTTTGGATTCCAAAATAATTGAGAAAACAAAATTGCGATCATGTAGAAAAAATGGGCTGGTCAAAAAAGTAAAAAATATCTCCATAAAAAATAGAAAATAAAATTTTATTCTTGTAATAGCTCCATAATTTTTAAGTGTGTTTGGATTCCAAAATAATTGAGAAAACAAAATTGTGATCATTTAAAAAAAATGGCCTGGTCAAAAAAGTGAAAAACATCTCCATAAAAAATAGAAAATAAAATTTAATTAAACTTGTAAATGCTCCATAATTTTGTCGTATGTTTGGATTCAAAAATAATTGAGAAAACAAAATTCCTATCATGTAAAAAAAATGGCCTGGTCTAAAAAGTGAAAAATATCTCCATTAAAAAACATCAAATTTAATTAAACTTGTAACAGCTCCATAATTTTTTCGTGTGTTTGGATTCCAAAATAATTGAGAAAACAAAATTGTTATCATTTAAAAAAAATGACCTGGTCAAAAAAGTGAAAAATATCTCCATAAAAAATAGAAAATAAAATTTAATTAAACTTGTAATGGCTCCATATTTTTTAAGTGTGTTTGGATTCCAAAATAATTGAGAAAACAAAATTGCGATCATGTAAAAAAAATGGCCTGTTTAAAAAAGTGAAAAATATCTCCATAAAAATTAGAAAATAAAATTTAATTAAACTTGTAATAGCTCCATAATTTTGTCGTATGTTTGGATTCCAAAATAATTGAGAAAAAAAAATTTCTATCTTGGAAAAATTCTTTGATTTTATTTTTAGATATTATTAGTTTCTTTGTAGAATAGACATATCAAAATATATTCTATTACAAATATATTGATCCATTTTTTTCTGGATAATTTAAAGGTCAAAGTTTGTATAAAAATGTAAACAGAACTATTTTGAAATAATCAATTATTATAGAATTTTTGATTTATTAAATTATTAATACTTATAAAATTGAAATTCTTCTTTTTCTTTAAAATATATTTTGAAATTGTTTTTATTCTTTAGTAATTAATAATGTTAGTTTAGAGCATTAAATTTTACATTATTTTAATTTAAATGATAAAAATCATAATTTATTAAAAATTAATTAATGTATTCTTAAAGGTACTCCAAGAACTGATATATATATGATATTAAAACTTTATCTTAAATTTATTATTATGAATTTCAATAAAACTAAAGAATCATTAATTTCCAAAAATCGACATATAGTTAACCCCCTCTAATTTTCGTTTTTAATGGCAGCGAAAAAAAACGTTAATTAGAGAAAAATGTAAATTAGAGGAAATTTTTAATTAAAAAAGTACTTTGATTTCAATTTATCTTTTTGTGAAAAAAAAGGTTCCTTTTTTTGCCTTTTCTTGTTTTAGAATTGATTTTTTCAGTTTACAAAGGTAACCTTTTTGCTCCAAGTCTAATTTTTCTTGTTCGATAAATTGTTCACTTTTTTAATAGTAGAATAACACTCCATAAAACTGACCTTCTCCTTTTCTTCATGAATCTCATTAATGTTTTCAACTTCACAGCTTGAGGGTAGAGGTTCTTCTTCTGTCAAATTTAGTGAAATATTTAATTCATCATCGTCATTTTTATAAGTTTCAAAATCAACATGAACACTAATTCAAAATTTTTTGATTAAATCATAGTATTCTTCTATCTGTTCGTCGAAATTTAAAAAAAGCTCCTCAAGTTTTACACCAAAACCACTATGTTTGAAACAATTTTCAATTGTTTTTTGTTTTAAGTCTTTCCAAGCTAAGGATACAAATAAAATAACATCCAAAAGTTTTATTTTTTTAAAAGCTTCATTTACGGGAATTCCATTTTCCAATATGGATATATGTTTCATTAAGTTTGTATGAATTAAAATGAGATTTAAAAGACCTGATAATTCCAGCATCCAAAACCTGAAGCTTTGATGTTTTATTTGGGGGATAAAAATAACTTCAATATTTTTACCAGTTGTCATGACTTTGTGCCCTGAAAAATTGTCAAGAAATAAACAAATTTTTTCGTTTTCATCAAGTTTATTATCCCAATCTGATAAAAAAAGATTAAAAATGGTTCTGTTCATCCAAGCTTTTGTGTTGTACTTATAGTCAACGTATTTTTTAACCTGAAAATTTCTAAAACAATGTGGGGATTTGAATTTTCCAATAAACATAGGTGTTAGTTTTTTAGAACCCGTCATATTTGTACAAAGTAGGATGAAAACCCTCTCTTTAAAATTTTTAAAGCCCTTTCTGATTTGAATGCAGATAGTCCGTGTAGGCATTTGTTTGTAAAAAAGACTGGTTTCGTTCGTGTTGTAAATATTTTCAGGGCCGTATTCTTTAATTTTACTCTTTACCAATATTCAAAAATTCTTTTCTTTCTGATCCCAAGATTCATTTTTAACTTCGAAACTTTCACCGTGAATGGGTTTAACAGAATAGTTATGCATCTTTTTAAACCTATGTAGAAAGCCTAGACAATTTTTAAAATTAGAAATGTTTAATTCCCTAGCAATTTCTTTGGCCTTTTTCGTTAAAAGAGCTTCCGATATAAAGCCGCGTTTGTTTTCATGTTTGAAAGCCCACTCTGATAAAAGTTGATCTACTTCTTTAAATTTTATAACAGGAATCTTATAAAAGTCTCCGTATCCATTTACAACCGCCTCTAAAACAGTTTTTCTGCTATCAATAATATTCTTTACTGTCCTCTCGCTTATTTTCTTCTTAAATTTGAAAGAAAAAACTTCCAAAGCAAGTACAAATGAGGATTTTTTATTTTCAAAATATTATATAATTTCTTGTTTTTCGTGGAAACTTAGTCTGTTTTTCGACATTTCATTTTTCGGCATCCAAAAAAAAACGAAAATTAAAGGGGGTTTACTGTATTAGTCAATTTTATTAAAGAACGTAGTAAAAAATCTTATTATAATTGTCGAATGTGTATTAAAGGCGATATGAAAACTTACTTTTAACAAAATATTTATAACAAAACCATGCTTTATTAATTTAAAAATAAAAAATTAATTTTTTACTAATTTGGATAGCTTAAACTCTCAATAAGCTTAAACAACAAATTTTTATTATTTATTATGTTATTTTTATTAATTTAATTGAAATTAGTTGCATAAATATTAAAATTTTAAACCTTAATAGTTTGAATTCTTCATAATTACAAGAAGTTAAAAATTAATTAAAATAAAATTTTTGAATAGAACCAAAAATCTTACAACCGTTTAAATCAACACAAATACTCACTTAGAAAATAAAAAGTTTAATTAAAACAATAATTTCTGTAATTTTTAACGAAGCATTTTAGTTAAAAATAAATATCAATTCATGTACTTAGGTATTACTCATCCATATAGTACACTCATTTATCTAATCAGTAATTTTATTGTTTGAGTATCTGTAGTAATTCAGGGTTAAAAAGATTTTAATTAAAATAAACAAAAATTATTCAGCAAAATAATCATGAAAATTTCTAAACGCCCTTAAATTATCATTAAAAATAAATATATGATGACATTTTTTAAAGGCTATCCTTAAATGTTGATTAATCAACAAAAGAAATTACAATATCAAAAAATATTTACAAAGAGGTAGATTTACAGCAACTTACACTCTCAGAGAAGTTATTTGATAAAATTTTATCCAATAATTATGATGAAAACATTTTTTTGGGAAATTTTATCACGGAATTCATTCTGTGTTTTATCCAATGTATAATGCTGGTCCTAAACTAAATAATCTAAAAACGGAAATATCACTAAATGGCTTTTATTGGCCTTGCAAGTCTATATGTCAGTTCTTGTGTAGACTACGGAAAAAAACTTTTTCTAAGGATCAAGGATGAAAATAAAGACTATTTTCATGATTATGAAAAAATACATAAAAGAAATACTTTTCAAATTATAGCGTATGAACGTCAGATCAACAAAAAAATTGTCTCTGAGTTTGCTGATCTCGTAAGAAAAGTCTTTTGTGATAATTTGGTAGTTACAAGCAACAAGCTCGGAATTCTGGACTTGAACGGAACGAGTAAAATACTTGAAAGTCTATTTTTTTAAAAAGAAGTATAATGGTGTGAGTATAACTGATGTTTTATATTTAACTGGTATTAAAAGAGGGACAAAAAAGGCATTTATCGTCTCTGTACCCAATAAAAATGCTGAAACCATGAGAACCATCATTCCTAATAAAATTTATACCGGTACTACTATTATCACTGACCTATGACATGCTATTCAGAAGTACTCAGGGAAAGTAAAGACCTTGTTCATTAGAATGTCAACTATTCTGTCAATTTTGCAGAGCCGAATGACGCCACAATCCATACTCAATCGAATGGAAGTTTATGTAAATATTAAAAAACTTACTGAGAGTAGGTAAAAGAATATCCCAGGCACAATTATTAGAATATTTTATTTAATTTCTATGAGAATACAAAACAGAAAGAATAAAATGGTTTAATCTTCTGTTTTTCTTTTAAACATAAATTAATTTTCATATATTTTTTTAAAAACAATGTATAACTGCCTTGCACTAAATTTCTAAATAAACTTTGGCAAGATCAAAAGTACTTTGTGCAACTCCAAAACCCAAAATTTTATTTTTAAAGGATACAAATATAATTATTTTTGAGGTTTTGTATTTGTAAACTTTGGTCGTTTTCACAACTATATCGTTCAAACCAGTTAAACTGCAATTAAGATATAATAATCATTACACATTGAACCTAATTTATAAAAAATCAATTGCAAAGTATCTTAAAAACAAGTAAAATCAATCAAAATAAAAAAAAATTAACTTTTGTACAATATGCACAGAATTTACATAATTGAATGAATTATTGAACTTATAATAAAGATTGTTCCTTATTAAAACATTTTTATAAATTGAAAAGTGCTTGTTAATAGGGCTCAATGCAAGACCATGAGAATTAATTTTATATATAACTATATTCAGACTAGAAACACTTAAAGAAGAGTTAATCGTACAATCATACTATAAAACGTCAAAATAAATATTTTAAATCAGTTTAAAAAAAAGCTCCAAGAAATAAATTTTAATTAAATTAAGAATTTCGTAAAACAAATTATTCTTACGGTTCCATTTACAAGTAAATTTTGATCAGTTAAAAAAGCGTCATATGGGTCTTTTGTTTAACTGAACCAAAAATTTTGAATCAAATCATCGCCTTTAAAACTGTTTCTTTAATGATTGTATCTTTTTTTAATTCAAAAAAGTATTATATATTTAAATAAAGGAATTTAATTATTTCAAACGTTCAATATAAAACAAATAATATCTATACAACATAACATACTTTTTATTATTAAAAAATAACTTGGAGATATTATAACGTAGTATCTATTTACAAAACCTTCTAATTATAAGAAATAATTATTTTATTTTTATATAATAACATTACTTAATTAAATTTTAATCTAATCGTTGCAAACGAATCCAAAATTATCTGTTGAAGAATAATGGAAATATTTATTAAAGATTCGGTCAGTTTGTCTTCCTATAAACTAAAAATTAATGAATATTACTTTTAAAATTTCTTGAGACACACTTGCACCTAATATTGTGGCTACAACCGCTGAAACCTTGTTTTCCAATCTATAAAATTTTGTAAATATTACATTATTATGCTACGTGCTTTCTGAATTTCTCTCTGCACTATTTCTGCAGTATATAACTTACATAATTGGTCATATATTGATGAAATATCAACTTTAAAAAGCTCTAAGATGTAAGAATGAAATACCAAATATTTGTATCAAATCACTTGATTGCTTAGTTTTGACAAAAGATAATAAACTTTTATCTTTATCGTCAAAGATTGACATCAGATCACTATCACCATTATTGTGTATATAAAATCCAAATTCTGAAAAACCATATAAAAGGTAAACAGGTATATTTTTAAAATTTAAAGTTTCTTCTTTTGACTTTTAAATTATAAATAAATACTTTGATTATGTCATATTGATTTACCAATATTACTAGATCATAATCATTGTAATCAATTAAAGTCATTTTTTCGATTATATTCAACTTAACAAACTTATTTAATTCAAAAGAGTTTTCAACCACCGCTTCTGCTCTCTATAAATTATAATTTTTAAATCACCCTTTTCCCATTCTGATCAGATGTTACAAATAATTCATTTTTAGTTATTTCTACAATATCATTATCATATAATGAAATTTCACTTATTCCCGCCAAAATAAGATTCTTGATTATTTCCTGACCTAACAGACAACAACCTTTAATCAATACTTTTGATCTCGACAGACTAAATTATTATTTAAACTATTCACTTGCCTTGAAAATCATGTCCCCATATTCTTATTTGACGATCATATAAATTTTCTTCTTCTTTAGTTAAACCAGAATCCATAATATTACGCGCATGTATTTTATAAATATTGTAGTTTATCGTTTAGAAACAAACAAAAAAATCTGAATAATATTATTTTAAAAGGAATTCTTAAAATTAAAAAAACTTTATAATATAAGAGCATAATTGAGATGATTATTTAATACTTTTAATTATGATTTAGTAGAATTTAATTAATTTTGTAAAATTGTGATTTTTTGTATCTTTTTGATCATATGGAATCCACGTTTAAATTTGGACGTACCAATAACTGTTTAAAATAAATTTAATAAGTTCGCAAACTGAAAGATAGAAGAATTCACAAAAGTATCAAAAACAGGAAAAGAATAAATTTTTACATCAAATAGAAATACTTAAAAAAATGATATTTTGCTTAAATATGATATTGAAAATGGAAGTTTTTGAAGAAAGATATGTGGAGCTTACATATTGGCACTTTTGGGTCCCCCACCCTCTCACGAAAAAATAAATAAATTTTAACTTTTCAAATTTAAGTAATTATTATTATCATAGTTTATCAATTAAAGATATAGATTTATTTAACATGCTCAATAAACCTTTCGAAATCATTATCAAACCTTTGGTGCCATTAAATTCATGTAAAAGACTTTTAAGTGTTAAGGTTTGTGTCACACACCTACTTTAATTGGTGTTTTTTCCCTTTTGCCACATTTTCAACATGATTTGTTGTTACATTATTAAAACGATTCATTAACTACCCAATAGAATGATTGCAAATCCTGTGGAAATAACCAAAATTTTCCAGGCATTTATACACTCTTGCCTGATCCGTATAAATTAGGCAATTTCGAGTTTTCTTTTTTTTATTAGAGGAAATAAAACTTCACGACTACTATTTTCAATAGGAAATAAGATTCCTTGCTTTAATGAGACATCATAAATTACCAATATCAATTGCTCACATACACATAATCCTTGGTTGTATTTCCTTTTGACATACATTTTCTCATCAATTTCAACAACACTTCCATTATCACTTAATAAAATGAGATGATTTTCAAAGAAAAGAGTGCATATTTATAGAAAAAAAGACAGTCAATCAAATATAGTCTAGTCCAGGAGTGGGCAAACTTTTTATACCGAGGGTCACATTGAAAACTTTATTGCTATTGGGGCCGCATATACATATTTTACCTACTTCAATTACAATTTACAACGTATGAAAATATGAATTAGTGATAATAACAATGTATTTGTCA
>CAKKLC010014400.1:1508-13256 GCA_918559645.1 Ceratonova shasta
TCAAAGTTTTATTGGTGTAAACAGCACCATACTAAAAAAATATTGTATTAATCGTTGCTTATAAATTAGAAATCCCAAATTTTAAGCCTCAAATGGATGGGTAACCCGTTTTGGATCTAGACATCAAATCGAGTTTAAGCAAATTTCTAGTGAAGTGAAAATCAGCTGATCTTTGTCAGATAAATAATTTTAGGGACCTAATTAAAGAAATATTAAAAATTTACGATCTAAAAAATATTTTTAATTGCGATGAAACCAGAATTCAGTACAAAAATACACCGCATAAAAGTTATGTTTTAAAAGAAGATAACTGTAAAGGAATAGAAGAAAAGAAAGATCGCATTACTATTTTATTTTGTTGTAGCATGCTAGGCGAAAAACTTGAGCCCCTTATTATTGGAAAATCAAGGGCTCCGAGATGCATGAAAAATTTCAATTTTAAAAATATAAATGTAGAGTATACAAATAGCAATAATGCATGGATGACTACGGAAATTTTTAAAAATCGGTTATACAATATATATGAAAAGATGCTATTTGAAAAAAGAAAAATTCTTTTAATATTAGACAATGCACCTTGTCACAATGTTACATCCTTTCCTGGAATTAAAATTCTATTTTTACCCAAAAACACAACATCTATCTTGCAACCATTAGATATGGGTATTATTAAAGCATTCAAAAATCATTACTATAATGTATTAATAGAAACTTTTATTTATAAATTAAAATCCAATTAAATTGTTGCCAAGATAAAATTAATATTAGACATGCCTGGATTTTCTTATCCATCGCTTGGGATAGGATTTCGAAAGATACTATAACTAATTGTTTTGGAAAAGCTTTTGAAATGTTTAGTGTATTAAATGAAAAAGTACCCGATGAGAATTTTACGGATTTATTAATTAATGAAGCGGTAGATGAAAGTTTAGAAGAGGTTTTGGATTGTGTATCTAGTTCGTCAGAAATAAGCTTTGATATTGAGGAGGTATATATTGAAATCAAAATAGGCAATTAAAATACTTGAGACCCTGCACAATTATCTAAAGAAATTTACGCTCAATAGTTTAAAAGAATTTTACTTATTCCGAACAGGCCTTTTAAATGATTTAAAGCAAAAATACTGATTTAGAGCTAAAATAACAGATTTTTTTAATAATTAATTTACAAATTTACTTTTTGGGACAATTCCACTTTTTAGGACACTTTTTGAAAAAAGGCGTCCCAAAATCTAGGTTAGACTGTATTAACTAATGAACGATACCTAGCAGATAAACTTTTAAATTTTAGATTATATTTATATAAATTCTTTAAGACAAGTAATCACATTATCAAATTGTAAATTTTTCTTAAGATTGAATTTTAAACTTCTAAACAATCTTTCAATTTTGTTCTGAGAAGTAATCTGTCGCTCCTATTAACGTAGTATCTTTTATGATTTACAGTTTTACGCACAAATCCTTTTGTATCTAAACAAATATTTCCTTTTCATTTATCAAAATAAATTGTTGACCCGATACAAAGTATTTCAGATATGAAAGAGACACAAACTTCTTTCTTTCGTCTTCTAGTAATCATCAATTCAATTTTAGACATTGTTATGCTTAGCATACCTATGACCATATACTTTTTCCTTTGGAGTACTCAGCCTTGTTATTTTTAAAACTATAAATGTGCATTTTATCGACCCCAAATTCATCCACATTATCATTCAATTAAACGTTAGTACTTTTAGAACTAGCTAAAATAATTTTCTCTAAATTTCCTGAAGTAAGAATCAACTGTGTTTGCATCAATATCCCTCTCCTGTTTCTCTCACTGATTTTTTATTAGAATGAAACATCATCAACTAATAAACTTTCTTGATATTAAAGTTTTCTACTTAAAAAATGCTATTATGGGAAACTGAAACAGTTTTTTGGCATCTTCTTTTATTACGTCGTAGCCTCCAGTCCAATCCGTGCCTGATTTCGCCTTTTTCTATATTAAGCTTACCGTTTTAAAGCACATTAACTACCATCTTTTTTATTAGACCACTACAAACAGAAAAATCGAACGCTTTCTCTTCGGTAATAGTTTCGCTATAGATATCTCTTTTTTCATTTTAATCGTTTTTGCTTGTTAAAAAATAAAATCTTAAATTTTTGTCCCTACCTAAAATTCATATATTACCAATGAAACATTGTTATAACTGAATCATCTTCACGAGAGAAAATAATGTAAATTATAAATGATGAAATCTTTAACCAAGTTAAAGGTTAATTTATATACAAATTAAAAAATTGCAGATTTTATTAACAGTTTCTTATAGTATTAAGTATAAATATATTAAAATAATTGATCAAAAGATTGTTTCCAAGATTTTTATATTTTATGTATCATAGATTGTTTACAAACAAAAAATTTTTGTAATAATAAGTTTCCTGTAAAATTTTTGCTTTGACCAAAGTTTCTTCAATGCTATAATATTGATTTATTGGCTCATGTATCTTCTAAATAAGTTAAGAATACATATATGAATAAAAAAAGAATTAAACTTACAACCAATATAATTTTGTAATTAGAAAATAAAATAGAGTTTTAGAATTGCTTTATAATTATATTTCAGTTCTTTAAATAAAGAATTCTCTTTTTGAATGAAAATAATATTTAATTTACAAGAATTTCTTCGTCATTAGTATCATAAATCTAAAACTAGCATATTAAAATTTTTTACATTCTAAATAACAAATTATAGTATTATATTATATCGCAAACATTATTAGTTTAAACTGATTGATTATAAATATTATCCTATTTTAATGGGGTTTCCTAGAAAAATGGTAAGATAAGCTAATTTTATCAATAACTTATGAATTATTAATAATGTCAATTTATATGAAAAATGAATGTAATAAATATTTTGAAATCATTCTATGTGAAAAAGATTATCTACCTCTAGAATAAAAAAAATAAGCTCAAAAATCAAAGTTAAAGCCATTATTAGTAATAAACTTAAAAAAATATTGAAACATCCTATAATTATTTTCATGGAGAAATTAAATTTTTGAAATAAGACAATAAGAGACTTATACAAAAATTATTCTTTATAGGCTAATGAAAACCAACTAATTTAATTTAATGTCATGTAATGAAATGAAATGAAATGAAATGAAATGTGATGTCATGTCATGTCATGTCATATCATGTCATGTGATGAAATGTGATGTTATGTTGTGTTATGTTATGTGATGTCATGTAATGTGATGTGATGTGATGTGATGTTATGTTGTTTAATGTTGTGTTATTTTATGTTATGTGATGTCATGTAATATCATGTAGTGTGAAGTGATGAAATATTATGTCATGTCATGTCATGTCATGTTATTTTATTTTATTTTTATTGATTACTTAAACTATACCTTCAGAGTCTCTAATAAGTATACAAGGAAACAAAAAGTATTAATATTATAATTTTATCACAAAATAATACTTTATTTTGATTTTATATCATTATTTTGATTATGACTTGGTTCTAATTAAATGAAGACAATATAATAAAAAAGTAAAATAATTTACAGAATCTAATAATGATATCATTTAATTTTAAATGAATTTACTGGTTTGTTTAAAAAATTTAAAAAATACAGTTTGAACAATTATAGATATATCTTTAGATATTATTAATGAAAGAACGTATATCTATAATAAAAGTAGATCATATCACTTAATTTCAAACACAGTCTATTTTATAAATTAAAGTCAGGAATAATTATCTTTCCTATGAACAATTGAAATCAATAGATTGAATTTTAATCTTATAACTATTTTAATTTTAAAAAATATCTAAGAAATCTTCATATTAATGAATTTAGTATGTTTATTTCAAAATATAATACCTTCAGGGTTCTTGTTAATATAGATTTTTAATTCGTTGGTAGAAAATACCACAATATTGTATTTAGGAAACTATAAGCTATAAGATATCAATAAAAATTGTTAGAGATAATATTGAAGAGTTTTTTTATTTATTTTTATACCAATCTTACAAGGGAATTTCAATGTAAAGTTATAACTATAGTAGATCATTTGTGAATGCAAAAGGTTATAATACAACTAAAATAAAAGGTATATAAAAGCGATAAAAAAATATAGATATACAAAAATTAAACATACAAGATTAAGTAATGTTACAATACATATAAAATTATACTTTTTAGGTAAATTTATAGAGTCCATTTTTATAAAAAGAGTAAACAAAATATGTTTACACAAAAAATATTTTCACATTTATGCAAATTTTATTAGTAGTTTTTAATTTAAAGTTTAGCTGTAATTTATGCTTTAAATAAACTTTTAAATAATTTGGAAAACCAAACTATCATAATTTTAATAATCATTAATACTCGGTTAAGCATGGTTTTTGTAACCTTAACTTGCAATACTTTTAAAAATTATTTTTAAGTCTCTTTAATTATTACAACTTGAAATGTTGGATTTCGTTTAGTATAGCCCTACCCCCCGCTAGAGGAAAATCTATAGGTTTTTAAAATGTTTAATGATACTTTTATGTTAATAGGGTGGTGTTTATCCGCTGGATTTTTTTGTTTTGATTAATAGAGGACTTTTTTTATTGTGGAAGTCATGCGTAATGGTCATTTCTTCATTATTGCGAATTTGATGTATAAAATAAAAGTATTTAATAGATAATCAATTATAGGTTAGAATGTACTTTAGTTGATCCTTGCGCTAGCGCGAAAAATGTTAATGTTAGAATTAATTGAACTTATAAATAACGAAGATTCATTACATTCTTTTTTGTGAACAAAAAAATTATTAAAATTAAAAGTTGTTTGTGAATAATGCTTTACGATTATGTCAAAAGTATTACACCACAACATGTATAAGAAAATTTAGCGTTGTTCTTCAAAAGAATGCAGAAAAAAGATTTCCATTAGGTCTAGATTATTCTTTTCAAAATCTTCCTTAAGTTTAAAAGATCTTACACTATTACTTCATCTTTGGTGAAAAAGATATCCACAATGACTTAAATTTTCTGGATATAATTTTAATAACAAAACATTAATAGACTGGTTAAGATTTATTAGGGAAATATGTGTTACATATGTGCTGTCCAATTTACAAGAGCAAATAGGTGGGATTGGTTCTATAGTCGAAATTGATGAAACCTTGATTGTAAGAAAAAAGTATGGAATAGGTAGAGAGTTGGAACAACAACGGGTATTTGGTGGAGAACAAAGAGACACAGGACACAGCATGTTCTCTCGTGAAATTTGTTCCCGATAGGAAAAAAGAAACGTTGGAGGAAATTATATAGAAAAAAATGGAACCAGGAATTACAATTTATTTTGATGGTTGGGCTGCATGTAATGGACTAAACAACTTAGGATATTTACATAGGGTAATAAAACATGAAGACAATTTTCTGTTTCCAGATGATGAAACTCTCCATACACATATTGTGGAGAATTTTTGGCTTCTTTTAAAAAGATTTTTGAAGGAAAAAGACACATATAGAAGCCCATACCAATGGGAGTACATATGTGAATATTTGTTCTGTAAAAGCATTGAGAATGTTTTTAAAAAATATTATATTATATTAATTTTTCATATCCAATGTATTTATTTTTTAAGCAAGAGCACGGAGCTTCTAAAGGACATGCTTACCATTTATAATTTATAATCGTTAAGCAAGTGTGTAATGTTATATGATTAAATACATATCAATGTATTATAAAAAATTAATTATTGGAAAATAATAATTAATGTATGTTTTTAAAATAATTTATGAAATACTAATAAAGATATAATCGATTCAAAAAAATTAAAACATCATTAAACTAATTATTTCGAAGGATCCCTGTAAATCTTATTAATAAATAAGTTAAATATATTATAAATTATTTATTAATTAAATAAATTTAAATTAATATTATTAAAAATTAATATAATGGATCCTTTTCTTTCGACAAGGTGGCCGAGTGGTTAAGGCGATGGTCTGCTAAATCATTGGGTTATACCCGCGGGAGTTCAAATCTCGTCCTTGTCGTTTTTAAATTTTATTCTATAGTGTTTTTGCATGTAAAAAAATAATTGTAGATTATAATTTAAAATTTTACTATTAAAACTATATGCGTATTAAATAACTTTATGAAATGAAAATATTTATTCCTCAATAAAATTATTTATAGTGATAATTGTAATTTTAATAAGTAGTAAACTTAATTTTCGAATTTTTATTATAATTAATTATTTTTATTTCTTATTCGAAATACAGTCTAACCCCGCTTTTAGGGACACATTAGGTTTTATTTAATAAATATATAGGCACAAAGCCTTTAATCACGTTTAAACATTCCGCTTTTTAATACAGATAAAAAATATTCGCCTTTTGAGTTTTATTTTTCTAATAATTTTGTTGTTTAAAACGATGCCGCGGTTTTAATGTAAATTGCCTTGATCGTTGTAATGTATTGTTTATATAAAACCGTTTTTAAAGTAAAACTTAAAATAACTAAATAAAAAGAAAACTTACATTTTTAGAAAAAAAAAAGAAATCGAGAAAGAATTTAATATTGATAAATTATCTACTCGGAGACTATCGGAAAAATATAAAACAAGCAAAAGGAAAATTTCAAGAATAGTTTCTTCTGCATGTTTATCTGAAAAACCAGCCACTATTACGATTCTCAACGAAATTGAAGAGGACAAAGAAGATGTTTTGCCGACTACATCTAAGTTCAGGAAATTAGATGCGATGGTTTTTGAAGTTTTTTTGAAATGGCGTCAAAGTTCTATTGGTGTAAACAGCACTGTACTAAAAAAGATTGGATTAATCGTTGCTCATAAATTGGAAATACTAAATTTTAAAGCCTCAAATGGATGGGTAACCCGTTTTGGATCTAGACATCAAATCGAGTTTAAGAAAATTTCTAGTGAAGTGAAAATCAGCTGATCATCGTCAGATAAATAATTTTAGGGACCTAATTAAAGAAATATTAAAAATTTACGATCTAAAAAATATTTTTAATTGCGATGAAACCGGAAGTCAGTACAAAAATCCACTGCATAAAAGCTATGTTTCAGAGATGATTTCTAAGGAATAAAAGAAAAGAAAGATTGCATAACTATTTTATTTTGTTGTAGCATGCTAGGCGAAAAACTTGAGCCGTGTTTTTTTGGAAAATCAAGGGCTCCACAATGCATGACAAATTTTAATTTTAAAGAATATAAATGTAGACTATACAAATAGCAATAATACATGGATGACTACAGAATTTTTATAAATTGTATATACAATATGAATGAAAAGATGCTATTCGAAAAAAGAAAAATTCGTTTAATATTAGACAATGCACCTTGTCACAATATTACATCCTATCCTTAAATTGAAATTCAATTTTTACCCAAAAACACAACATCTATCTTACAACCATTAGATATGGGTATTATTAAAGCAATCAAAAATCATTACTCCAATGTATTAATAGAATCTTTTATTTATGAATTAAAATCCATTGAAATAGGTTGCAAAGATAAAATTAATATTAGAAATGCCTGTATTTTCTCATCCATTGCTTGGGATAGGATTTCGGAAGATACTATAACGTATTGTTTTGGAAAAGCTTTTGAAATGTTTAGTGTATTAAATGAAAAAGTATCCGATGAGAATTTTACGGATTGATTAATTAATGAAGCGGTAGATGAAAGTTTAGAAGAGGTTTTTGATTGTGTATCTAGTTCGTCAGAAATAAGCTTGGAGATTGAGGAGGTATATATTGAAATCAAAATAGGCAATTAAAATAGTTGAGACCCTGCACAATTATCTAAAGAAATTTACGATCAATACTTTAAAAGAATTTTACTTATTCCGAACAGGCTTTTTAAATGATTTAAAGCAAAAATACTGATTTAGAGCTAAAATAACAGATTTTTTTAATAATTAATTTACAAATTCATTTTTTGGAACCCTTTATAAAAAAGTGTCCTTAAAAGCGAAGTTAGACTGTATAAGCAAAAATATACCAATTCTAATGTACTATAAATAATTAAAAGTAATATTTATTTCATATTTTAATTTATAATTTTAGACGTCTTTCTAATGCCTTTTATTTTTTTTAATATTTTTTGTCAAAATATAACTAAATAAATCTATATCCATTATTTTCACTAAATTAATGTTATTTTAGGTATCCTAAATTTTATTATTATATTCTTTTTCAACCCAAAAATTAGGTGGTTTTAATTAGATTAAAAGTAAATGAATTATAATTTGTTCTAAATTTACAACGTTTATATCGCTAAAGTATTTAAAATGATTCCAATATATTATCTAATCAATTACTAAATATACCAATTTTATACATTTAATAATCTTTATTTTTCATGTATTATAATTAAATAGTAAAATAATTATTGTGATTTGATATATATATATTGTTAATTAAATTATATGAAATATATTTATTTTTACCAATTCACCGATTAAAAAAATCATGATGATTTAAAATAAAAATTTGCTTTCTTTTTTGAAATTAATTCAACTACAAGGAAAATGTGTTTTTTTATTCTTGATGTATTGTTGATATTATCTTTCTAATTCAAGTTTCTCAAATTTTCTTTGTATATTGGTTATATGGTATGAATTTATTTTAGGTCTGTGGAGTCGAAAGAAAATTACACAACTCCGTGACTCTGACTCAAAAAAGCTTAATTTTATCAGATTGTGTCTTACCTTTACATAAAGCAATTTTTTCACGTTATATGGATAAAAACGAAACAAGATCAAACTTTAATAATTATTTAATAGAATTTATTAGAATTTACTCTTAAAAACATTGCTTCTATTAAATCTGTTTTCGTAGACTCTTAATCAGAATTCAAAATTTTAAGAGCGGAATATAAACGCTCTATCGATACTTGGGTTTGCGGTAATTATGTAACGATCAATTGTGAATCTTTTACGATTTTTAGATACTGTTGTATAGCCATTTCAACATTTAACTAATAATTTTGGTCAATTTTTTTCATGATTTCATTGCATCATAAAATTAAATTTTAGATTTTGAAAGTCTCCTTCAACTATATTGAGACTGTGATTCAAAAAATGAAATTTTAGTTTATCTTGTTTATTTAGATATTTCTGAAAATCCTCTTCAGATTCAGTGATTTCTGATGAAGATGATGGTACTTGGTGTTCGCTGACTGCTGTCGTCTCTTTTCTAGTCGAAGGTTTCTCATACGAACGATTAATTTAAACAGAGCGTTTTTAGCTCTATTTATTTGTTCTTTTCGTCAATTTGGATCAAACCGTTGGGTCAACATAAATCTTAGCCAACAAAATATCGTTGTCCAGTAAATGTTTTTCTCTACATACTATGATGTTTTTAATTCCACCAGCAAGAGTTTTATTTACAATCTTTGACAATCAAAAAATGATGTTTTTCCACTACTTAAAAAATAAACCAGGATCAAATATTTTGCTTACATTACTTTTGTAAAGATATAAAGTTGGCGAAGCACAAACTGATGATCCTCCACTTCTTAACATTAAATTCCAGTCATATTCACCTTCGGGTCGACCATGTCTTCAAGATAATATTTCAGTTAAAGAAGTTGCTGTAACATTAAATATGCACTACCCCTATCTTGTAGCTTGATCCAAAATATCTCTTTTTTTTAGGTTTTGGTTTGATTATAACATGTATTTTTGGTGTTCCAGTGGCAATAGCAAAGTTTCGTACATTTTCAGAAATTCTAGTTGCGTGCACTTCTCTCAAGCTATCACGGATTGCTAATAGCAACGTATATACTGCACATGGTGTATGATTGATCTTAAAAAATCAGAAGCGGTAGCACAAAGTGTAATATCTAAAATACTAGAGTAATCATCAATATCCTCTTTCTCCTCAATAGTACTAAATTTTTCGACAGTACTCAGCATATTACTGGTTTTGTCTGTCAAAATTAATAAAATTTGTTCCAGTTAAATATTAAACTCTTCCAAACATCCATTACAAGTATTTTTAAATAATCACTTGAGTGGTCAGATTTAGTGTCTTTGATTGCCAGTGAAAGTGTTACTATTTTTAATAAACAAACCTTCCGTGTAAGATATTTTTAGTTCATTCTAGTGTTTTTTCGTGTCCTTTATTACTAAATTTCGTACACTGCTTCTTTCTAAAGATTATCCAACTTTAAGAGCCATTTGTATGTTCAATTTAATAAACACTGGACTGGAGAAAAAAGTGATAGGCAAAGAATTTTTATATACCATTTTACTGATGCAGTCCTCAAATTTGTCAGCCGTCATATTCACGGTAACATTATCACTTGTTAAATACTTAGTTACTCGCACTTGATGATTCCGATTATTACTTAGATTTAAACTACTGTTTTTCTTCTCACAAATGATCTTATGTAAGTTTGGGCGATGGCATTGAATGTGACGCTTCATATTCCATAACCTACTGAGCGGACTAGGTCCTTTCACACCGAATTTACTGATTGTTACACCACAGATATCTTTTCCAAGGTCATCCTCATTTGACATACAAAAAATTGAACTTCTTCAGTCATCTTAAAATATTCATAAACCCTAGATTTTTTTCTTAGATCCCTGATACATCTTGAATAAGGGAGATTGCTCAATTTTTATTTACACTAAAATAAATTTAGCCTATTATTAATGATAATTTAAAAAAAAAATTAAATTTTATTACAAAGGAAACGTACCTCTGGTCCCTGGTTTTACAAAAATTAATACAGAAATGGAGGAAATTTTGGAATCTTGTAAAAAAAATAACACCTAGCGTTTATTTTGTTACATGATAAAATTTTATTATTAAAAATATAAAAATGTCATCCATGTTTAATTTTGAGGAAACGATTGAATTCGTAATGTTACTGAACGACAACTAAATGTTCAACTAGTTGGTAAACAAGAGAATTTTAAAAGAATAAGTAGTCTGCAGACGTTGTCAATCCCAACTCCATTTGAAAAAAAAACGGGGATGGTTGGGAAAAACTTGGATTTGCATGAACAAGTTTCGTTTATCATTTAAATTTGATATTTCAATGCGTGAGAGGAGTGTTTTTAAAGATTTGGCCGTTAAGGCAAACAGATTTCTAAAAATTCTTTGTTATTGGTCTCAAGGACTAAATCATAGTTAATTATTGAAATTTATTAATATTTCAAGGCTAACATTGGGAAAAATAACAAAATTTTTCATTATAAGAATTAAAATTTACGAACAAAAAAATCCGATTAGACTTGGAGGTCATGGATTAGTTTTTAATGTTGATGAATTAGTGCTTAATTATTAAGTTAAAAGCCGTCGAGGCAGAAGCATAAGAGAAAAGGTTTGGGCACTTGCTATTTTTGATACCTCAACTGTGCCATCAAGAGGATTTGTAAAAATACTTGAGAACAGGAAAAAAAGAAATTTTATTGCCGATAATCAATACGGTAGTAAGAATAGGCTCTATTATTCATACTGATGAATGGGCAAGTTATCGTGAACTTTCAAACGGCGAAATTTGATCAAAACGGTGGTGCACAAATACAATTTTGTAAATCCTGATACAGGTGTTCACACACAAAATGTTGAAAGTTTTAATAATAAAAACAAGTTAAAAATAAAGTTAATGAAAAGGGCTAAAGTACAGAATAAGGGCCTCCAATCGGGAATTTTTGGTAAATTTATAATGGCGGGTATTGATTATAACATTGATAATATTGATACATTA
>CAKKLC010014400.1:13581-32467 GCA_918559645.1 Ceratonova shasta
TGATTTTATGAAGTCCACCTATTTGTTGCCCAAAAATAATTAACTGGTCAATATGAATTTTGCGTACAAAGTTCTTCCAATCGCATATTGTTGAGCGAGATCTTATATTTATTTGATTGCTAAGCTCCTCATAATCCATATAAATATTCTTACTTTCACAATATAAAATAAAAAAAAATTGATATAAACTTAATTTGGAACCCTCGAAGAATGTTCCATTTCTTAATGATATTATTCGCTTGAATTGCGAGCATTGGAATATGTGTTCATCTATGTTTAAGGATTATTTTTGAATGTACATATTCAACTGACAACTTGGGCAACTTTTAATATATGGCAATAGTTTTAATTTTTGCAAAAAATTTATAATGTATGATGTGTTTGATTCTATATGACCAAAATCAACTAATTTTAATGTATCAATATTATCAACGTTATAAACAATACCCGCCATTATAAATTTACCAAAAATTCCCGATTGGGGGCCCTTATTCTTTACTTTATACAATGAAAAGTTTTAATGGTGTGGGCGAGATTTATTTGTAAGTTTTTTTTATTTTCTGGATTATTTTTTAGCAATTCTTTGAAAAAATTATCGAAATTTTGGCTCATGACGTAAATTAAAATATCATTTAGTTAAGTTATAATATTTTAATATTATTACCATTTTATAAAAATTTTAATTTGCTAAAATAAAATAATTTTTCAAAAAAATTTGTTGCTATTTTTTTACATCATTTATTTTGGGTTATTTTTTTTACATAAATAATGTTCGGGTTTTTGTTTTTAAAAGATTAATTTTATGGGTTATTTTTTTTACATGATTAATTTAAAGTTTATTTTTTTTACATGTTCTGAATATTGTTAATCTAACGCCATGATATCAACATGTGTACATGGCCAATGCAGAACGATGACTGGCAAAAAATGCGTGCAAATTGTGTCAAACAAAATGAAAATCAAATTCTCCTTTTCTTTCGACGTGAGAAAGAAGGAGACAAACACATTTTTGTAGACTTTATGCATTAAATGGATCTCGGTGATTCAATATATCGGCGCAACTTGTGCCTGCATGTTTAATATTGATGTACAATATACATTCATTATAATAATTTAAAAAAATGTATTTTTAGATTTTACGAAAAAGGAGTGGGAGTCGCTCTTTTTTACGACCCTGACTCCACAGCCCTGATTTTTTACATGATGTCTTTGAGAATCATTAAAATTTTAGCTTTTTAAAGACGATGTGTTAAGATATTATTTATTGAAATAAACTTTTCCATCACTAAGCAATATATTGACAAAAATGTATCTAAAATATTTCAAAACCAAATGTCAACTGTATGAAAATATTAATCTTAGAATTATTATCAGCGACTAGTCAGTCTCTTTTCTAGGTCCTGTAATTTTATTAAACTATAAAAATCAAGTATTTTAAATAATTTTACACCATTACTTGATAAAATTTTATTATTATATGAATATGGTTGTATTAAATTTATTTTTTTAAACACTAATTAGACCATCTAAATTAAAAAAAATAATTAGCATAATAATATATTCTTCAAAAAACTTTTGATAACTCCTTACAATGGTTCATTATAACGATTGATGTTTTTTTACATTTTAAAATCTTATTTATATTTCTTCATAATTCTTTAGCTCCGTATATTTTACACAAGAAATCTTTATTTACGTTGAATATTATTCATTTAAAAAATTCTTAAACTTTATAAATGTGTTCTTATTATAATTACTTTTACATTAGAATTAACAGATAAAACAATTCCTAGTATATAAAATAAGATATAACGATTTTTATGTGTAATTTTCATATAATATTTTTGTAATAAATAATTTATTAATAGTTAATAAGATGGAAGAATTTTTAATAAATATTAAGCTATACTTTAAACTTTATTGTTAGAAGGGACACTTTTACTTAATACTATTCTAAATATTGAGGTTAAATTAAAATTTAACTCTAATGCTAATAAAATATAGAGAAAGTAACAATTTTGAGGAAACCAATTTTTTTATGTTATTTTATGATTTCATTTTTGGAAACCTATTGAAATTTCTTTTCTAATCATTCACAGGTATTTAGTAATAGTAGAATGTCTTTTATGGTTCTTTAACGCCTTCATATTTTCTTAATATCATATATTTTTGTGTATTTAAGAGACAAAAACTTAGCAGTCATCAATTTCTACTAGAATAAGATGATATATAATTTATCATAGTTTTTAATTAAATTGTAGACATTCTTTAGTAAATTTTCTATAAGAAATTATTGCAAACTTACCTATTATATATTAAATTTGAATAAGTCAATAACCTAGTATTCTTTGAAAAATCAAATGGAATTTACTTATTTTTATATTCAATTCAAGTAACCAGTTGTTTCAATGTTTTGATTGCCCTTAAAATCTTAAATATTATAATTGCTGAAGTTCAAAAGTTTTAAAAATTTCAATATATTTAACTCAATAGAAGTAATTAAATATGAAATTTGCATTTTCTTAAGAAAAAATATTATTAAGGATATCTGAATTCGAACATTTAGTTGTTTGAATATCAAATCTTTTAAAAAAGCGATACTCTTATTGTAGAATTAACAGAAATACAACACATTTTATCAAATTTGTATTTCCTCATCATCTTTAAAATAGACAAGCTACGTATACTTGTTGATTTATAAGTTTAAAATTGAACAAGAGTTTATACGAATAAAGATTACTTTACTACTAAATTGTAGGATTATATTCAAAACTATTACAAATATTTAACAATATGTGCAATTATTATCGTATTAGCAACATTTTATTATTTAATTAATTATGAACAGTGTTCAGAACTAACCAAAATTAGTAGTTAGTCAGCAGAATTAGTACCTCCAATATTTACTAGCCCTGAATTTTGTTTTGTTTTAGTTTAAACCCAATCAACTAGAGACCACAATATACTCAGGGTAAACATAATATTCATGTTTATATTAAATACAATACTCTTGTATATCATCAGTTATAGAAAACTAAACATAACACCAACGTTAGCACAGTAATACAAATAGTAAATATTATAGTTATACGGTCATACCCCAGATATGAAATATCATTAACAGTGTAAATTTATGTGTTATTTATACTAATAGGTCTAATGCATCATCCTCATAATCGGCATCAATATTCTCAAATTCTAAAGCTGAAATAAACCTGCTGGTTAGGCCCAAGCTCCAACTGTAAACTCAGGTCTTCTGCAGCCCTGACCGGTACTGTACCAAAGTGTGATGGATGGAACTGGATCAAAGTCCTCTAAGTCTACCATGTCTAGCATGATCATGAAAAAGTTTGATAGGTTTCTGTCTTACAGTCTGTTTTTCGAGTTAGTTTTGAATTGTTTGAGCAAACTGAATCATCTCTCTGCACCTGTAGAAGAAGATGGTATGATACAGATGAGTCAAAGAGACACAGACCATTTGCAACATCTTTTTTACATGTAGTTCTATTAAGATTAGATAGTGACATTTTTTAGTGTCACCTTTGTATTTCTTTGCTTCAAAATTTTTCAGTGTACAGCAATCATCTTCAACCTTTCCTACTAGTATTCTTTGCTGTGTTAGAATATCGTGAAAAAGTTATCTAATAGAAAAGCAATTTTACTAAAATCAAACTACTTAAAGACACTTTCCTTGATCAGGTCAGGCCAAGATTTGACATTAGCAACGTTGGTTTTCTCCATCAGATCTTTGGATTTGTCATCAAATTTTACTCTCAAGCTTTTTATAAAAGCGTGCAAGAACAAAGTATTTTGTGAGTTGAATTCATCATTTCACAAAAATGTCGATAGTCAATTTATTTTAACGAGATCTGTGATCTTAAGATTAAGTTGTCTTCAGTGTTTGAATTCGGGTAACTGTGTCATGTATTTTTTGATAGATGTCTGATATTTACCCATCTTGTCTATGCGATTGAGCTGAATTTTCTCCACATACTCGTAGACAATCCAAATGAAGATGTAAAATTGCAATAATTTGTCTTGATTACAAATATTTTAGCAAGCTCCTGCTCGTAACAACTTGCCCTGTTGATGCATTAAGTTGGTTCTTTTTAAATTTACTATAACGACTTATAAATGAATCATAACTGACAATTACGTTCTTAAAAGTCCTCTCTAAATAACCCACCCATCTGGTATCTCTAATTTTTGGCTAAAATCAATTATTTTACCGCTGCTATTGTTGCACATGTAATTAAGTGATTTCTTTGTACGCCACTACGGTGGTAGAAGGTATATAAACCACTAAGTAAAGTGTCAATCTTTCTTTATAGGGGTAAAACTGATGCTTTAATAATTTCTTGATATGCCAACTCCAGACAATCAGCAGCACAATGCAATGCTTGCACATTTGCTCTTTCTATAAATAAATTTAACTTAGAAATGCAACCATTTAAATCACCTCCCATAACTGCAGTCCCTTCTGTTGCTATCCCCATTTTCTAAGCTTTCCAGCTATTTCAAAACTGCTTTCTTACGGAATTACCAATAACGTTTGAAATGTTTACAGCATCAAGTGTTGTGACATGCTTCAGTTCAATAAATCATGTTTTTATTTCTGCACCTTTCGGCCATTTAGCATAGATCAGTTGACACTCTTTGGTGCTGCAATCTTGTGATCCATCAGTTATAATTTAATTGAGCACTCTAAAGTTCTTCGAAGATTTTTTGTCATTGATTTTCCGCAATAAAATGGTAGTATGTGGAGGCAGCGTTAGGATTTAAATAAGTTCGCCCATATCAATACCGTTAGCCTATTGCAGTTTCGAGAACCATATGATATTTTGAATTTGGCTCACCTGCTTTTGCTAATGCATACGCGTTTCGAATTAAGCGATCTAAGCCAAGCATATTACAGGAGTTCATAGATATCAATATTAATTCGTCCTTAGAGGTACGCAGGCTTAATTTTTAGGGTCTTCGAATTGCTGTCATTTATTATGAGATGAATGACTGATGAACTTTCACGAACTCTAGTTTGAAATTGCTTGACCCTGTGACCAATGTGTCAGTACTTTCGTAGTTTTTGTACACCTTGCAATACATTTTTTCATCACTCTTGCTGATGTGAACCATTTGTATTCATTAATCCATGCCGATTTAAAAGTTCTTATGATGGAAGCTTTTTGGTTTGTTTCGTTTACATATAAAATCCGCTTTTCTTTTGTTTTTGTTTTGTAGTATCATTTACAAGGGCATTATAAACAAGTATTAAGGCATTTAGATGATCAATAAAAATTTAAATTCTTGCAAAATACCATGAAAACAAGCTGAAAATTCTACTTTCTTTCCGGAAGAGTAGATACACCGGTTCTACTAGCCCCACTGATAATTTACTCGCCTCGGGCTTACGGGCGAGCGTGAACTTGAACACTGATTATGATACTAAAAAATGTATCCAAAGTGTTAAAAAAAACTATTGCATGAATTTGAAAATTCAACTTTACATCCAATTTTTACAAAAATTATGAAAAATTATTAATAGATTTATGTTTAAAATTCATGAGAGTTTAAACTATACTTTTTGTTAAATATGATAATAAAATTGATAAGAATAATTTTTAAAAATCTTAAGTTATACAAATTATATTTTTATCAGAAAAAAAATATTTTTTTTTATTATTTGATTTCTCCACATTTCAATTTTAATTTTTAGATTCACAAATATTTCTTGTTTTTAAAATATAATAAAATTTCCCATTATTCGATACATAAACTAAAAAAATTAATCAAAAAACTTAATATTGATTTTATCATAAAAAGAATTAAAATTTTGGAATTATTAAATTATTAGATAGTTGAAAAAATCACTTAATTGTAAAGCACAATAACGAAAGTCTTAATTAACACAAGAATTCAGATAATAAATGTTTCATCATTGACGTATTAGATTGTTCGCGAAGTAATTTAATTTTTTCGTAACAGAAGTTTCAATTGTTTTTTTTTACCCAACTTCCACTGAAACGCTTTAAATATTATATTTTTTGACAGCTATATAGCAAGGCTCAAATATGAAACATTCCAATTGATTCTGCTCAGTAGTTTTTGGATTCGTGTCTATTTAAATATGGAGAAGGATAATCAGCATTTTCGTTATATCTTACTGTTTTATTACAGGAAGAATAAAAATTGATGTTCAAGCTAGAAAAAAATTGACCGATGTGAATGCAGAAGGTATGCTGCCCTACGCCATTGCCAGATTAGTTCGCTAAATTTTGATCCACAATTTAAATGTCAAAGATGTACTGCGTTCAGGAAGGCCTATTGAAGCTGATAAAGACGCTATAAAGGCATTAGTTGCTGGGAACCGGGAGGAATAACAACACGTGAGATGAGATTGAGGTTAAATTTATCAAATTTTACAGTTCATGACTACTAAAAATGCCTGGGATCATCCTCGAAGCTAGATCTATGGGTTCCCATGTTCTCATAGAAAATAATCTGTGTCGTTGCATTAACTTCTGCGATTCCATTCTTTAACCCTGCAGATAATTCAGTTTTTGATACCCATCAACACTTTTGACAAAAAATGGGTTATATAGAACAAGTTCAAAGCAAAGAAATCATGTAGAAAAAAGATGAACTAGCTTAAACTGTTTCCAAAGCCGATATTCACAAAAAAAGGTGATGCTGTTTATTTGGTGGGATTTCAAATAGATCATTTTTTTTTTAGCTTTTACCTAATAACACAACGATTAATTTGATAGTCTACTGTCACCAGCTGAACAAACTTAATGATGAATTTAAACAAAAAAGGGCAGAAATAATTGATAGGAAAGGTGTAGTGGTTCATTATGACAACTGAAACCACACACAAGTTTGATCACTCGCCAAAAGCTTTTACAGCTTGAATGGGATACACTGCCATACCAATCATATTTTTCAGATCTGGCACCGTCGGATGGTAATTTTTTCGGACACTCAAAAATTTTTTTAGACGGTAAAACCTTCACCTTAAACGAGGAGGTTAAAAATCACCTCTATCAATTTTATTGCCAGCAAGGACCAAAAAATTTATGAGCATAGAATTATGTTACTAGCTGAAATATAGCAAAAGGTATTGGACAAGAACGGCTAATATATATTCTAATAAAGGAGTTGTTCATTATTTGAAAAATGTCTTTCGGTTTCACAAAAAAATCGAAATTAATTTCCAAACAACCTAATAATTATACCTATGACGTATAAATTTACGAAGTTTTCAAAGTAATAACAAATTTTGTAAAGGATTTTATTTTTGTTCACTATTCTATATTTATTGATGGTTAAATTCATTTAAATTATTGAGAATCTTTAATGCTTGAAGGATTCAATAATGCAAAAAGTTGAATTGAAGTATAGATTAGTAGAAAACATATAATATTGCAAAAAAATACTTCAAACGATAACAGATACAAAAAAATGTATTTTGTGTACATAATTAACCATTCAAAAATTTAAAAAGTGATTCAAGTTTTAAGTTGTAAATACTATAAACATCTATATACTGTATCATTAAATAGTTGAGTCTTAATTTTACTGTAAATACAAATAAAAAGTAAATATTAATAAAATATATAAGTAGATGTTCTACTCATTACATAAATTATTATATTATTTTAACAAACAAATCAACATTAACATAAATTTTCAATTTTATATTTCAACTATTCCAGCTACAATGATAACGATAGAAATTTTATTATGAAAAATATAATGAATATTTTAGTCTAAAATCTATATAAATGCATCTAACAAATGAATTTTTTTGAAAATATCGTTAATTAATTTAAAAATAATTACTCAGACGTTTTTCTACACAAACATAGAAGAAAATTCCTTTTAATGTGTCTTATTAATATCATTTATAAATCATCAGCTTATAAGATTATTAGATCTATTACTTAATGAAATAATTTCCAAAAAAAACAATAAAAATTAAACGTAATCTTGATGATTATAAGATGCTAGGTATTTATTTAAATTTTAAGTTGAGACCTGTAAATACGGTTTAATATTAATAACTTTTGATTCCTTAAAAAATGAATGAATATAATTTTTTTAAAACAAAAATCATTTTAATTAATTTATATTGAAAATTATGTTTCAAAATTTCATAAAAAATCTAAAAGTGTAGGATATTAATTATTATCTATATATCTTTGTTAAAGATTTTTAATTTGTATAAAAAAGAAAGTTGATTGGTTCATTTATAGTCATTTAGAATCAAGGTTTTGAAAGCGGGATCCCGCAACAGGTATATCCCGGAAAATTTGAAGCTCTTCCCATTCCCAATTTGATTTTTAGAAAAACCCGGGATTTTTTTTGTGAATTTGGTAAACTTTTTGGATCATCTGTGATAAAATAAATACCCATAATCTCAAATTAATACTAGGAAACAAACATTGAACATTTAATACATGCTTCAGTTCAATTACAAATTACATTTTAAGCCGACATGGAATTTTAAAACAAGTATTAAATTGTAGTGACTACGGAACACCATTCAAGGAATGTAAATACAATCGTTCGATCGATGAAATTGCATTTATTTGTTATAAAAATGATTGTCATAAATTTAAAAAGTACGTATCAATACGTAAAGACAGCTGGTTTGATGGTTTTAAAGTAAGTTTGAAAATTTGTATTAGTATCGTTTGGAAATGGTACTGTGATGTTATTCAAAAGGAAATGTTGTTTGAAATCAATGTTTCTGAAAGCTTATTACAAAAATTCATGAAAAAATTACGCAAATCTTGTGTACAGTATTTTAAAGTATATCATGTTTGTTTTGGTGGAAACAAAATTTTTTGTCAAATTGACGTTAGTTGATTTCTGCACAAGCCTAAGAATCATCGAGGTCATGACACTGCAGGAAAAAGAAGGTTTTCGGAATTAAGGACATCTATTTGACCATCAAGAATGTATTTAGAACTTGTTCAATATCGCTTTGTAGATTCTTTAATACCAATTATTAACAGAATCGTCGTCATGGTTCTATTATTATATCAGATATGTGGAAACCATACACAAGTTTTAGTGTAAATGAGAATTTTGTGTATTTTTTAGTTAACCACTAGTTATATTTGGTTGACCCTAAAACATTAGCACATACACAAAACATTTAATTCTTTTTGAGCGGTGGCAAAAATAAATTTAAAAAACAAAAGGGGTATTTGGCTATTTAATTTATGAATGTCTCTTATTAACTAATGTTTAAACGAAATGTGTGTAAGAATGCTTTTTATGAAGTTTTGAATCTAATTAAGTCTTTTTGTTAGCTTTATTAAATAATTTTTATCATTTCTTTCAGTTATTCTATATTTTTTTGTTATTTTTTTTAAAAATTGGTATAAAAATAAATCAGATGAAATTTCAAGTATGAAAAAAAACAGAAGATCCCACTTTTAATTTTGAAAACAAAAAGACTTTGCTCTTTCAGATTAATGGAAATATTATAGTTATGTAAATTACAGTTTTGAGGTGTATGGTCAAATTATTTTGTGATTTGGGTTCAGATACAGCCCAAAAGCAGTGAATTTGTGTTCTGATTGTGTCGTTGCATTCGTTCAAGATAACTGGTCAGCTTTTTTTATCGAATAATAATTATAGGTATGTATTTTTAGCTAGAACAAGAAATTAATGGCAAGCGATTGCAAATAGATACAATTTTTCTTCTTATATTAAAAATTTTCCAAAATGAAAGATTTCATGTGTTTGGTCAACGTATAAAGCATTATTTCGGATAAAAAATTTAAGACCTAACAAAATCGAAGAAAAATGTGTGCTCGTAAAAATCATTTATATGTTTGGAAATATTTTGAAAGTCTGAAGGAAGGCGAAGCAAAGTGTTAAGAGTTCAAAATAACTATATCATGCAGGGATGGTCTACAAGTGAACTAGCTTGCAATCTCCAAATGCAGCATGATATTTTTGGCAATTTCATCAAAAAATGAAAAAATAGCAGTAACACAGACTGTAATCTCTTCATGTCCCAAAAATAAAATAAACACCCCAGAAAAAATTCTTTGAAAAATTTCTACTAGGTAGGAAATATCTATCAATTCAATTTGCAATAGCCAATTTATCAGACCTTTAATGTGGGAAAAAAGGTTTCAAGCTTCCTGAATGTGAGTCTTTAATCACGGCCTTGACCCACCTCCAACGTTAGATTATTCAGAAAAATATTAGGTTGAAGATTATGCAAAAAACAGAAAAAAAATTATGTTGTTTTAGCATTTTGATTGCTGAATTCACTTCTACAAAGAATCAACGACACTTGAATATAAATTTTTATTAGCAAAGTAATCACTTTAATCTTTGAATGATAAGAATACTAGGCTTGTTTCCAGTAGAAAAATACCTCAGTTCTCTCGAAAATTGTCTGGCTGAGTCTGATATTGATTTTAAATCGTAGATTGTTTTTGTTGTTTCTGATGAGGCATCAGTAATAAAGAGGATGGGTAGACTTTTAGCTTCAGAATATCAACTCTGCTATGCCCATGGTCATTATTTAAGTCTCTGATTTAATTTTTCCCCATTAAAGTTACAGAAATTTATAACGAAGGCTTTAATAATTATTTAGTTTATGATGAATGCCCGATACTGATCACCAAACTTATCCCTGTTGTTAATAAAAATCTGTTTTCTAGTCAAATTATTCAAAATAAGTCCAATAAAACAGAAAATTTTTCAGAAGGATCCAAGCTCAAGTATGCAAAGGAATTCGAATTGATTATAGACTGAAGGACTAAATGAAATTCAATGTTGATAATGATTGAGATGTTTTTTTTATTGCGTAAGCGGTTATCAAAACTCTTGTGAAAATTTCACTCAACCTAAATTTATCGCAATGAAAGTTTAGTTATTTTAAGATCTCAAGTTTGCTATTAAATCTATTAAATTTGGTGTTGAGCCATTATTTTGCCAAGACACGACACTTTTTTATTCCGATGGGGTTTTTAGATTTATTATTTTTCAACTAATTACTTACCTGTTACCCTTATTATTACAGTTACCTTATGAAGTTAAGAGCAAAATTAAAGAAATTCAAAATAATAAATTAATTAGTCTTCTATGTTTTCTTCATGATCCAGATTGTATCAAGGAACAAGATGATCTGTTTACGATGACTACTAAAAAAGAATTGCATAATATGACTAAAAGGCTTTTCTCAAAACTTTTCACAAACAAAATTGATCAATATTAAGAAGAGGTTATTACTGATGGCCAGGATACAAAGATTAAAAGGTTACAAAATCTTAAGGATAATTTAGAACCTTATATTGAATTATCAACTGCTTTATTCAGCAAAAAACCTCCACAAATTTCATCAATCATTGATAAAGAGTTCAATATTTTTCCATCAACAGGTTTACGAACTCTAAATATTGAAATATTGTATATAGCTATTCTTAACATTCAACCTGTCTGTAGAAGCTGGAAGAGCATTTTCTGCAGCTTGATTGTTTGTTACAAAACTAAAAAGCCAATTATTTGATAAGTTTATTAATGCTCTATGTTTCTTTCGTGCTTACTATAATATACAAGAAACAAAATTATTATATAGTGTTATTTTATTTAATTATTTCCGGTTTCCCGGTTTTCGAAAAAACCGGTAAATTCGAAAGCCTAATTAGAATTTTTAAAAGAGAATATTTTGATTAAGATTAACTAGTTTACTAGATGTAAAATATAATCGACACTGACGGGACTCGAACACGCAATCTTCTGATTCGAAGTCAGACGCCTTAACCATTAGGCCACAGTGCCTATATTTTATATATATATACATAAAAATACAAAGAAAATTTACTTAAATTATTTTTAATAACTTTTAGATAAATTAAAGTAATTTCAAAATAAATTTTTTATAAATTTTATCGATTCTTCTTATATATCTATATAATATTTCCTATTTGTTATTTAAAATTTCTCAAAAAGTGTTAACTATTATATTATTTAAAATGCTTAATGAAAATATTTTTTATTTTAAGATTCTACTACGTTTACATAAAATCATATATGGTTTTTAGAATAAATAATAATAGTAATGATTATATAATATTTAGTTTCAACATTCTCGACTAATTATAATTTGGTATCTTAATTAAAACAACCTGCGATTTTTCTAATTAAAAATATGATTATTTATTTATGTTTTTCAATTTTATAATTCAACTACTCAAATTACGACTTAATATGATTTAAATAATATTTTAAAAATTGATATATCAATTAAAAATAATTATTTTGAAGATTTGAAATAAATTATTTTTTCCTATATGATATAATGTGTAAAATCCTAAATTTAAAGACTTTATGAAATTTGTTAGCATATAAAATATTTAAAATTGAAATGGAGAAAATTTCAAAAATCATGCATACCCCTGTTTTTTGCTTATAAGCTACTACTGGTTACTAAGCTACTAGCTTAGTAAGGTTTTTTGCAGCCCAATACTTTTGAGTTATTTTACTATGCTACTATCTTAATAAAAATAATGTTTTGAAAACCCGTTAAAAAAATCGAAATTAAAATATTAAAAACAAATTTATTATCCTTTAATTATGTCAGAAAAGATACGAAAGACTTATATATTAAGATTCAAGCTCGATGCTGTTAATTACGCTTAAAAATCATCAATTTTAGAGCTGCAGATCATTTGAGTGTACCAATTAGTCTCATTAAGTGATTAAAGTCTCAAAAAAATCTAATCGATTCTAAGTGCAATAAAGAAGCTAAAGTTGTCAAGAGAATCCGCTTAATTCAGTGACCTGATTTGGAAGTAAAGGTAAATGAATGGATTATAACATAAAGAAAGCAAGAATTTATGGTGTCAGGAACTTCAATATTGCGAGAAGCACGAAATTTAGCCATACATTCAAAAATCAATAATTTTAAAGTATTAGCATACTGAGTTTTCAGCTTTATGAAGAGAAACAAGTTTGCTATTTGTGCTTTCAGCTTGGTTGATTAGAAAATGCTTGAAGACTGAGAAGAAAAATGAAAAGTTTTTTTAATTATGTGACTCTACACAAAGGAAATTATCCACTAGAACCTATTGGCAATATGGATGAAGTACCAGTCACATTTGATATGCAATAGAAATTCACTATTGTAAGAAAGACTTAAACGACGTCCGCTCAATTACAAAAGGTGCAGAAAAATGTCTTAATACTGTAGTTTTGTGTGTAACTGCTGATGAGGTAAAACTCCCAGCGTATGTAATTATAAACACAAAACTTTGCCATCAGGATCGTTTCCATCAAATATCATAATTTAAGCTAATGAAAAGTCTCAAATAGCTTATACTGAAACTCAATCACGGCACGATAAAGTCTGGATGAAACTAAAAGATTTAATTTTCTTTCAAAAGTTACTCTTGATGCTTGAATCTGTCCCAGGACATCGTACAGAGGAAGTAAAAAACAAAATTTGCGTCATTTTAAACTTTAATCTCAATGATTCCTGGAGGAATAACCAAGAAGCTGC
This sequence comes from Ceratonova shasta, assembly GCA_918559645.1. Classification (NCBI taxonomy): domain Eukaryota; kingdom Metazoa; phylum Cnidaria; class Myxozoa; order Bivalvulida; family Ceratomyxidae; genus Ceratonova; species Ceratonova shasta. The sequence continues at coordinate 27,110 of CAKKLC010014400.1, forward strand.
AAGTTTTAGATAAAAGTGTCAATAAAGCATTTAAGGCGCATCTTCGACGTAATTGGGAAGATTGGATGGTCAGTGGCTACAAACAATACACTAAGTCTGGAAATTTAAAATGAGAGTCATGTGAAGAAATTTGTACATGGATATCCGAGTTATGGGAAGTAGTTCATGTTACAGCAATTATGAATGGATTTAAAAAGAAAATAATCAAATATTATGGAAATGAGGAAGAATAAGAATTAAATGATGAAAATCAAATGATAACGAGAACAACTCGTTGATATTTCAATTGATGAAAATTATTAACAATAAAAATTAATATTGTTGTAAAATTGATAATCATTTCCCATTTTTTATTCTTATTTTTTTACTAAGACCTTTTTGGCCGAAAAAAATAACTTTTTAAATCTACTAAGATCGTGGTCTATAATCTAAAAACAGGGGTAATGAAAAAATTTTAATTTTGAATTATTGTAATAAATTGTTTGGATCTCTTAAATTTCATGAAAAAATAATTTTACTGATCATAATACTTTTTTTATTTACAAAAACATCAACTTATATGTATTTTTTAAATAGCTGAAATTAATATTTATTTCAAACTATTTATTTGACTTCAAAAATTGTAAAATGTAAATTTGATTTGATAAATTATTAAATAACTTGGCAAAATTTGTAATATTACTTTGGATTATGTATCAAGTTAAGGAACAATTTAAATACTTATAAAGAATTTTAATATACACTTATAATATTGTTATAAAAAAGAAATCAACCAGTTAAATAACATTTTCACATTAAAAAAAATATATTGAAGAACTCTATTAATATTATAAACCTATTTTGACGTTGAGGAGATTCGAACCCGCAATGTTCTTAATTTTAAATAAAAACTTTAACTACTAGGCTACAGTAATCAAATTATACTTTTTAAAAAGTAAATAACTAAATATAATCATAACCCTTAACATAAAATTTTGCATGTTCCATTTATTTGTTTACTCTGTATAAAGTTTTTGACAATCATATGAAATTCATGTCAAAAATATTCAATTTCTTTTAATTTTTTATTAAAAATGAGCCAAATATTTTATAAAAACTAACAGATTTAATAATATAAGGACTTTTACAAACTATCATTAAATAATTTGTTTAATTCTTAATGTTGCTTGATAAATTAAACTCTTTTGAGTTTTCTTTTTACTTTAATATAAAATTATAGTAATATTATTGATTCAATTAGTATTTGAAAGCTTCAAACAATAATATGTTCAAAATATTTACAATCTAAGATATTTCAAAATGACTCTGTTTCGTCGATATAGACTCTACTTTAATTTTCTGAAATCATGAATCATTTTGCCAATATTATCAATTTTTATTTGAATAAATAGAGTAATAAAATTTATCAATATTTTTTAGGTTAAAATCTTAACGTTGTAAATATTATACAAATTAAACAAATAGTTTTCCAATACATTTAAAACTTTTTATATCTATTTATACAAACAAAATTAGTTCCATTAAAGTCAATCTCTTAATTTTAAGTAAATGTCTTTTTAATAATATTCAATATACCTTATTATTAATATATATAAAAAGTTTGAACTAATAAAGATAATTAGATTGATAATAATCTGAAAAAAATATTAAAGTGCATTTTTAGTTGTTTATATTTCTATAAGATCAAATCCATATACAAACATTAAATTATCAAAATTATATAGGAATTTATGTAATCAAATATATAAATTATTCTGTTTTGTTTTATAGAAAGTGATTAAATGCAGTTAATTAAAAAAACCTTTATATTATGTTTATAGAGAAGAAATTAGTAAAGATATTATTTTAAGTTGCTATTCTTTGTCTTGCATCCACAAAACATCTAAAAAAAGCAGTATATCAATTTTCCCACTAAAAATAAGAAAAATTTATACTTGTTTGATTTAAAAATGGAAGCTATTAAGTTACTAGATGAAAATTCTACATAATAAGTTGCAAATAATTCTGATTATATCTAAATAGAAAAATATTTAAGTGAGAAACTAGACGCAACCTAAAGAAAGAAACAGTAAGAATATCAAAAAATTAATTTTTACTGAATATAGTCATAAAGAGCCAAATCTTATGCAAAGGGCTTAATTATGTCAGTTTTTAGTATGCAATATATATAAAAATCATTAAATTTTGCTTCATTAATGAACTTAAGAGGGTCAAATAGATATAAATTTTTTAAAACCTATTTGTATATAACACGTTTTAAAAGTATATTTTGGAAAACATCTATCATTTTTTGTTACTTATAAGGAAATTATAAATAAATTATTTTAAAAAGAGAATTGTGTACTTACGACCAAATTTACTACACTATCTTTATATCTATGTATTAAAAAAATTTAATGTTGAGGTATAATGTTGTGTTTATTATACATATTAGATAAATCATTATGCAATAATTTGAAATAAAAGTCACCGTAAAAAATTCTTGTATGTGAAAATTTAAAGAAGACTAGTTATTAATTAACATACATTATTATTACTGCTTATATAAAAAAGAAAAGTTAATCATTTCTTGAGAAATTATTTAACCATGCAAGAAAACAGATGTATGAATGTAGTTTCGTATAGGTTTTATGTCCTTTTCAAAGAGTATGTAAGTAATTAAAAAATAATTTTCTAAATTTATGGTGAATTATCCAATATACCAATTTTTATAAGTTTTTTTAAGTTTAACCTTATCAATAAAGCCCAAGAAAATAAAAAATACAATCCAAACTTTATTCTAATAGAAAATTAACTTCGTTTATTAGATTCTATCTAATGACAAAAAATACAGCTTCTAATTCATTTTCTATTCAATATTTTAATATAAAGATATTCAAGTAATAATTAAAGAAATAAAATTTAAGATTTTTTATTTTTTTTTATACTTAAGGGTATATTTAAATAAAACATGAAAGATTTACTGAGTTTTCACGTAATTTAAACGCATAATATTCTGACCCACAATTAGTCACATTTTAACATTTGTTTAAAGATCTATACATCAATATTAACTTTAAGCTACAAAATATTATCAAATTTAAAAAAATTTAATTTTTTATCTTAATAAACAGAGTGATTTATAAAACTGATATTAATTTGATAGATTTTAATTAAAGGCCTTATACTTTATTAAACTTTGTTTTAAATGATCTATCAAAAATGCAACAAATATTACAATTTTTTTAAAGTTGATATTAAAACATGATATTAGACAAAATAATTAGTTTATAGTAAAATGTAATCGTAATAGTTATCCATTTTATAAAAAACATATTATTTTTTATAAAATATAGTTACAAACTAATTAGCAGTTTAATTTAAAAAAAAACATGCCATTATTTTGAAAATAATATTTTATAACTTATACTTCTTATAATTCAATAAAAAATATGATTTAAGAAATAGTTATAATAAATAAATTTATATTATATCCCTAGTTATCTAAAAATTACAAATTTTTAAGTTCAAAAACTTGATAAATTTTTTTTCCTATAATTATTTGACTTTATTATAAAGTCAAATTATAATTATATTAAATTAAACACTAATTTTGTGTCTAATAACTTTTCATTGGTTTTAGTCTTTACATAAAATTTTGCCACAAGATATCATAAATATAAACTTTAATTTATCATCATTTATAAGATTGCTTTTTAAAAGTTTTATTTATCTTAATGAAAATTACTATATTCAAAAAATGTTATTTTCGAATAATATTCGCAAACTTAGTAAATTTAAAATTAATATTTGCATAATTTTAAGTTAAAATCCATCAAACTTTAAGATTTTTCTTAATATAATCATATAGAGTGAAAATAAGTAAATATTAAATCTTATAAAAGGTAGTATTTGATATAAAAGAAGTAATTTATAAAAAATAAAGTTATTAGCTGTAAAAAAAGCATCTTTTGAAGACATCTTTAAAATTTTAGTACTTAAATTGTTTAAAATAACCGAATACGCTATTAATCAGGGCAAAATAATAAAGTTAATGATCGATTATTTCAGACTTTAATAAGGTGTTATTTAATACAGTTAATTTCTCATAAGCCTAAATAATTTGACATAATTTTTTGGATTGAATCAGACGTTTTTCTAGTAAGTTGTTTTTAATGGATTATCATATTATATAAAACAAGATAAAAGACTACCACCAATGATTATCATTGATAATCTTGTTCTGAAATTAGATTTTATTTATAAAAATTCCGAAAGTATTATCACTATAGAACACAAAACTAGTTGCAACTATTAGGATAAATAACAGAGAACTACCTATAGTAGTTAAACAAGTGAATAAATATATACCTTGTTCTTTTACTTTCTTATAAAAATCAGAAGATTTTATTGTTACAATATATAAAATCAAACTAATAAAAATCTATATGTTTAGTTTTTAAAACGGTAAAAGTAATAAAATAATGCTATCTGACTCTTTGAATTTATAACAAGACACAATGAGATGTTGATATAACAAGTCATATAGCTAGAAAATATATAGAAAATCTTACAAATATTGTTTTATAATATATTTAGCTACATTTAATGTCATTGTCTTTAATAAAGATGCAATATGAATAAAAATATAGAAATAAAAAATAGAAGAAGCTATCAGAAACTGATGCTGGTAAACATCTAATACAACTTATTCTATCAAACAAAGAATTTTATAAATACAACTATGAAATATTACGTGTAGAATACTAAATATATGTTAATAAAAGATGTTTCCAGAAAAATATCTTGACTTCTATTTGTTTGAAATGTATGAATAATGATTAAATTGTTTTACTTTAATTTTCAAAGTGGATTTTTGATTTTTAATGCTAAATAAAAATTTACTCATCATATTATTTATTTTTTTACGTTAAAGTCAAAATTAATATTTTTATGCTAAATAGGTATTTTATTTTTTTCATTAAAACAAAATATTAAGGTTTTAAGATTAAATAGGTTTCAAATAAAAATTGAACCATTTAATATTTTGAAATATAAAGAATGAATAAACATAAAAGCCATTTAAGATTAAAAACCCAAATTTTATGTATATAAAAATTATTAATAAATAACCGAATATAAAATAGTTATTTTATTTGATATTCCATGACTATAGCAATCAATAAATAATTTTAGTTGAAAAATGATTAATAATTCATCATTTATAAAATAATTATTTGATTTTATATTCCATGCTATAGCAATCAATAAATAATTCTAGTTGAAAAATTATTAATAAATAACTGAATATAAAATAGTTATTTAATTTTATATTCCATGACTATAGCAATCAATAAATAATTCTAGTTTAAAAATGAT
>CAKKLC010014420.1:7573-19903 GCA_918559645.1 Ceratonova shasta
ATCGGAAGGGGATATTCTTAGAGTTCCAGTATGTAATAAATGTAAGTAACCAATAGCTGAAATAATTTAAAATTTTTATTAAAGCCTATATGAGAATATTTTTATAATATGACTAACCAACCACTGATTAATGGTGATAGAAATGATTTAAATAACTATTTTCGATGAATTGGTATTCTACATCAGCCAAACAAGTGTGGTATCTGTTATACTGCAATGGTATTAAACCATACACTAGGAACAAGGATGGAGAGGCGTTGCAAAGTATGACATTAAACTGGAGTGAGTATAAAAAAGTATAAAAGCATGAGATTAGGGTCCATAATTGAAAAATATCGTTTTAATCTTTAAGTAAGATTGCGATTGCTTTTGGATTGGCTAGATGAAATGCGTCATAGTAAAATTAAAAGAAACTGTGACATTGATGTCAAAGTGATAAAAAAATTTTTATGACGACATTCGTCTAGCTTGTATGCAATATTTAGAAGAGAATACAATAGTTTTGGGTGGAAATATATAGTACGCCAAATAGACGATAGTTTTTTTACGCAACCGCAAAGTATCACAGAGGACGGGAAACAGAGGCTGAAATATGGGTATTCTAATTTACTGATACCTCACATACATCAGCCAGAATATTTATGCAAATAGTTCCAGACAGCTCAGTAGACACTCAGCTACAATTATATCCCGTGTTTGTAGAAATGGATCAATCATTTTGAGTGACTAGATGAGAACTTATAATAGAATAAATGAAATTGGATATGAACATCACACTTACAAACATACTTTGCACTTTTTGGATCCTGAAACTAAAGTTAATATTCAAAGCATTAAAAGCTAATGAAATAAATGTAAAAACCGAATAAAAATTATACAATGGTGTTTTTGGAGATAATTTAGAACTATACATCTATAAATGGTTGTAGAAAAATTCAAAATATGAAGGAACTTGGCCGAACTGTATGGAACTCATTATACTTTTCGATTAATTATTAAGTTATTTACATTCATATGTTTATTAAAACGATTTTCTTGGAATATAATATAGATTTGTCATTACTATGATTATAAAATGTTAACTTTTTTATTAAATATTTTAATCAAAATAATTTCCTTTTTAAGGGGGAAATAACCAATAGGTTCACCAGTGATAGTAAAGAATCAACCTTTTCCAGAAAATATACATTGCCAGCTTTAAATTATTTTTTAAGGCTAGGCTACCAGATGAAATGCTTAGTTTCATATATTATGATATTAATTTAACAAACATTTATAAAATTTTCTAATTTTTCATTAGGAATATAAAACTGGGGAGGGGGTAACAAAAAATCAAACGAAAATATTAATCCAAGACCCTCATTTTTGTGATACTCTGTATATAATTAATCTAATGAAGAATAAAATAAATTTTATTTTATAACCTCTTCTATTTTTTAATGAGTTGATGATTTTCTTGATAATTTTACTTACTAATACTTTCAGTTTTCATTCTATAAATACAAATTTATCATTTAAAGTAATATTCTAAAATTTTATCATTTTTTTGCAGTTTATAATCATTAAACACTAGAATATATCATTCTACAACACATTTAGAGACCTTTTGTTTAATAAAATCCTAAATTAATAAATTTTGAAATTATTTGGTATTTGTTTTACTAAAAACTATTACAATTCACCATTTTCATTAAAAATCTATAAAATTTAATTTAATTACTGCATCAAAACTATTCATTAAAAATTTTATAATCGTCAATTTAGCTTGTATTGCTTCTTGCATTGAAGTGATAGATGTATGATTTATTCCAAATAAAACCGGGAGAAATATTATACTTAGGTTTGTTGAATCCATAAGGTTTTTTTCTTTTTCGCTTTCAATTCTGTATTTGAATATATTATTTACACTTTAAGATGTTGAAATAATTTAAATATTATTTGTTTCGTTAAATTAGGCTGTTTATCAATTATTTCTTTTACTTTTGTTACATTAGTATTTTGATCTATATTAAATTTATACATATACTAATTTCATTCGATAATTCTTTAAATGTTTGTTTATCAATAATATTCCTATTAATAAGTACATATTTGAGTGCTGATGTTGTTGTAATGCTATCCTCCTCATTTTCATTTTTTGGTTTAATAATGTGGGTACTTTTTGATTTCTTACTTAAACTATTTGTTTTAATGGTTCCAAAGTTATAATCTGTAAAAAAACTTTTGCGAATTTACTATTTTTCCAAGATTTAATAAATTCAGCTCTTTTTTCCTTATTACAACTCATTCTGTATATTCCCACTTCTGAAATGAATCTTATTTCTATTATCTGAATACAATAATCCATAAAATCGATTATTTGATTGTCATTGATAATAACTTTATATATTTGTTTATTTACCAACTTCAGCTTGCTGATCTTTATATAAAAATTCTGTTATGTTGGGATTCTATATTTATACTTATAATTACACTCATTTTGTAATTTTGATACGGATCAGGTATATACATACAGTATTTAGAATAGTCTCTCGCACTAAGAAACGATACTGTAATGCATCTATGAAATTTAAAACATAATACGTTTTATCTTGCCCTATAATATTAATAGAAAGTGGGTCATTAGTTTTTTTAATAGCTCTATAAATTTAAATTTTATCACTTTTTGAACCCAAAAACTTTCATAGCCAATATTTTGGTCTATTTTTGCTTAAAAACTTACACTACTAGCAATAACGTAATTTTCATCAAACAAAATAAATATTGAATTATTTGAATTGTATGTACAAAAACACTTGATTCTTTGAGCTTTAAATTTTTTTTAATAGTTACCAAATAAGTTTGTACCTTTACCAAGAAAAAATATATACCCTTGTATGTCGCTTGACATGGCTACATCCCTAATGTTAAAATCAAATTTTCGATGAATATTCTATAAAAATGTAAAAACTTACTTCTGCATAATGCCGATCTATAGTAATTTTATCAAGTAGTTCTACTTCTTCAGATTTTTGTAACTAAATTGTAAAGTAAGTTATACGTCTTCAAAAGCAGTTTGCAAATTTTCAAAGTTATTTTTATTATCTTTGTATGATGCGTGTACAGATTTAAAGTACACCCTTTGGATACTATTAAACAGCATTACCTTAAAATATTTGGAAAATTTACATTAGAAATAAGGTTCCACTTTGTAAATTTACATATATCATTCAAATCTTCTTTTACATAATTGGCATACTTAAGGTGAGTGTTGAATATCTGTTTTTCATTTGTTTTTGCAGATAATTTCTAAAATATCAAGTTTATATACGTTCCTAAAGCTATTATTTTTTTTTAAATATTGGGAATTTTTTTTCCAAAAAAAGGAGTATTTTTTTTTATAATATTCATTAATTTTATTTTTATTATTTTGTATAATATTTTGAACTGATTCATGCATATTTAACTGACAAACGATCATCTAAAGTAAACAAAATTTACACATCTCTCGAATTCTTTTTCATAATTTGAAAAGTCTTCCGCAACTAATTTAAAAAAATTCTCTTTAAAAATGTAAATAGTTTACCCAAAATTTGATCTTTAGAATTATATTTTTCTGCATAAATATTGTAAAAATCTCTCATTTTTATTTGAGAAGCATGATATTCTAAAATAGATTCATAAATACTTCTTGCTGCTTCAAGATGTTGTTGTAAATGATTATTAAAATCAATTAATTTTGAATTTTCAAGCTTAGCATGTTCCGCTAAGAAATCCATTTTATTATTTTCATCTTTAATAACATCTAAAAAATATTCTTGTTCCATTAATATTTTTTAGATTAAGGTATTAAAAGTCACCAGAAACTGAAAAAAAATTAAAATAAAGGGGCTTCACAACATTTTTATTTATCAGATGATTAAATCATATATGTAATTTAATTTATTAATATTTTAAAAATATATAACAATCGGATTTACATGTTGTTATTAAATATTATGCATAAAAATATTTTATTAATGAGCTGAGGAATAAATAAAATGTTGTTTATAATATAAAAAGAAAAGTTTTATAAGTATATAGCATGAATAATACGTGATAAAAATCATTTATTTTTTTTATCAAGAAATTTTGTATTAAACTTAATTGATTCTTGATTATTTTTAAAAATAATTAATTCTACTTCGTTTCATTTAATTAATGACACTTAATAGATTTTCGTTTAAGTATTAGAAATTAATATTTTATCTTCTAAATTTTCAGCTGCCAAAATATCACCTTTATCTATGTTTAAAACCCAAATCCAACCATATCGGTCAGTAATATATTTTTTTTCTTGTTTTGAAAAAAATATTAACTTTATAATGTTATAATTAAAAATGTCAGAATTCTATAAATTGATATTAATTGTTGTATTATAATTTATTTACTAAAACCTAATAGATATTTAAAATTACGATAATGGATGGGATATTTTGATTTAATTTAATAAAAAATGATAAATTTTTAAAAATCAGTTACTTTTTATTATATTTATTAGATTAATTTTACTTTGTATGACCCAAATCGCAAAAAGTTCCAATCGGTCATCCAAAGTTAATATTATGAAATGTGACCTATGATTCTTCAAGAAACTTTATTTTTTATAGTTAATAATTAATGTATTTACAACACCTTATATACTACCCAAATGAAAATTACTCTAAAAATAATACAATACTACCAAGTTTGCACAATTGTTACATTACAACCTATCACACCATAAAGCATTAATTTTGAGCCAAAGGAACATTAAAATCCAAATGTAAATTGGTCTAAATTGTTCTCTATGACATAGTTTATTGAATTTCTTCTGAATATAAATTACATCGATACATCTAATATAAACATACTTGTTCCTTCGTCCATTCCATCTTCCTTTCAATAATTGAATAGCCTGTCATTATATGACTTTGTACCTTACGTGTGACTTGTACATCATCCCCTTCGGCAATGAACTCTAAGGTCAGCGAACAAACTCTACTGTCAGTTAACAATATCAATGTCAGCAAAGGTACTCTACTGTCAGCAAACAAACTTTACTGTCAGTGAACAGATTGCACTGTCAGTTAACGAACTCTAATGTAAGCGAACTATCTCCACTGTCAGGGAACGAAAATAATTGTAAGTGAATAAACTCTACTGTTAGCAAACGTACTTTACTGTCAGTGAACGAACTCTACTGTCAGTTAACAAACTCTAATGTAAGTGAACAAACTTTACTGTCAGCAAACAAAATTAACTGTCAGGGAACAAACTTTACTGTCAGCCAACAAATTGCACTGTCAGTAAATGAAGTCTAATGTAAGCGAACAAACGCAACTAGCAGCAAACAAAATCTACTGTCAGGGAATGAACTCTGCTGTCAGCAAACAGATTGCACTGTCACTTAACGAACTCTAATGTCAGCAAATGATCTCCACTGTCAGCGAACAGATTGCATTGTCAGTTTACAAACTCTAATGTAAGCAAACAACCTCTACTTTCAGCAAAAGCAAATTAATGTAAGTGAACAAACTACACTGTCAGCGAACAGATCGTACTGTCAGTAATTGAACTCTAATGTAAGCGAACAAAATTCACAGTCAGCAAACGTTATCTACTGTCAGTTAACGAACTCAAATGTAAGTACACAAAATTTACTGTCAGCGAACGAACTATACCGTCAGCAAACAAACTTCACTGTCAGCAAACATAATCTACTGTCAGCAAACAAAATTTTCTGTCAGCGAACAGATTGCACTGTTAATTAACGAAATCTAATGTAAGCGAACGATCTCCAATGTCAGCATACGAACTCTACTATCAGCGAACAAAATATACTGTCAGTCACCGATCTCTATTGTAAGCAAACGAACTACACTTTCAGCAAACAAATTGCACTGTCAGTTACTGAACTACATTGTAAGTACACAAACTACACTGTCAGTTAACGAACTCAAATGTAAGCGAACAAACTCCACTATCAACAAACAGATTGCACTGTCAGTTGATGAACTCTAATGTAAGCAAACAAACTCCACTGTCAGCAAACGAAATCTACTGTCAGTGAACTACCTCCACTGTCAGTAAATGATCTCTAATGTAAGCGAACGAACTTTACTGTCAGCGAACGAAATCTACTGTTAGCGAACAGATTACACTGTCAGTCACCGAACTCTAATGTAAGCGAACGAACTCCACTGTCAGCAAACAAATTGCACTGTCAGTTAACGAACTCTAATGTAAGCGAACGAATCGACTGTCAGTAACCGAACTCTATTGTAAACGAGTGAAATCCACTGTCAGCAAACAAACTCCACTGTCAGCAAACAAACCCTACTGTCAGTTAACAAACTCTTATGTAAGCGAACGAAATCCACTGTCAGTTAACGAACTCTAATGTAAGCGAACGAAATCCACTGTCAGCTAACGAACTCCATGGTCAGTTAACGAACTTTAATGTAAGTGAAAAAACTCTACTGTCAGCGAACGAAATCCCCACTTTCTAGATGTTTTAGGTAGACAAATGATGTTATTATGGATAAATAATTGAATATTAATTATAGGAATAAAGTCTTTATTTGGCGATCAATGTTCATCTGGTTAGTATACAAGATATTGTGGATATATTGAATATTAACTAAAAAATAAATTTTTTATTTGGAGATCAATGTTCATTTGGTTAGTATATAAGATGTTGTGGATATATTGAATATTAACTAAAAAATAAAGTTTTTATTTGGAGATCAATGTTCATTTGGATAGTATATAAGATGTTGTGGATATATTGAATATTAACTAAAAAATAAAGTTTTTATTTGGAGTAATTTTTATTTGGATAGTATATAAGATGTTGTGGATATATTTAATATTAACTAAAAAATAAAGTTTTTATCTGGAGATCATTTTTCATTCGGATAGTGTATAGGATGTTGTGGATATATTGAATATTAACTAAAAAATAAAGTTTTTATTTGGAGTAATTTTCATTTGGATAGTATATAAGATGTTGTGGATATATTGAATATTAACTAAAAAATAAAGTTTTTATTCGGAGTAATTTTTATTTGGATAGTATATAAGATGTTGTGGATACATTGAATATTAACTAAAAAATTAAGTTTTTATTTGGAGTAATTTTCATTTGGATAGTATATAAGATGTTGTGAATATATTGAATATTAACTAAAAAATAAAATTTTTATTTGGAGTAATTTTTATTTGGATAATATATAAGATGTTGTGGATATATTGAATATTAACTAAAAAATAAAGTTTTTATATGGAGAATAATGTTCAATGGGGTAGTATATAAAATGTTGTATGTTATGGATATTTTGAATATAAACTTTAAAAATAAATCTTTAAGTATAAATAACAACTGTAAAAAAACTGTTTCTATCAGACCCTTTCTTCACACTTCATAATTAAAACTTTCCAAACCATTTCAGGTGGCCACCATTCTGCCCTATATTCAATCATACTCATGATAAAATTCTTTACCACCCAACAAACTTTATTAATATCACAATTTTTTTTTATCTTTAATGTCATTTTGTTTTTAAAATTTAATGGATAATATTAAATATGGACATTAGAGTAAAGGTAGTTTTTAATAGAAATATATCCTTTAACTTTATTAATGAGATTTTTTATTAGTCATTTTTCGAGAAATTATAATTAATTTACTTAACATGAGTTATTCTAATTTTATATACTACAAATAAGTCATAAAATTTTTGGTAATATTTTATAAATGTATTTTTTATTAAATTAAATTCAATTAATTAAAATATATTTTGTCACAAAATTATCTTCAAAAGCTTAAATATTTGAAAGTTTCAGTCTTCTAATATTCTAGGTTGAACAACTCAGTATGAATTGTATTATTTTGCTGATTAAATTATTTCTTTTTATTTATCAATTTAAAAAGATTTCATTTTTCGATATATTTTTATACGAGATCTATATGATGTGAAAATCATTAAGATTCTTTTATCTATTATTAAAAAGTGAGATGTATAATTACTTTTAATGACATTTAACAAAATTTTATTTTTTAGTATATTTTAAATTGTCACTTTTTTTTTAATTTTTTTTCATTTATTTAAATTATTTAAACAAATTAATTTAAAATACTTTATAAAAGGTTCATAATATTAATTCAAAAATAAATAATTTATTTATTTAATTTATATTAAATTTATTTTCAAAAACGGCTGTTTATAAAATATAATATAACAGTAATCTTTATTTATTAATGTCAGGAATTTATTTTAAACATAACTAATTATTTATTTTATTTAATATTTAACCTATTATTAATTTTTAAAAAGTTTAATTTAAAAAATTTATTTAAAATTTAATTGTTTTATTTTAAAAATAAATAATACTTTAGAAAAATTTTATTTTAAATTATATAAAATAATTAATATTTAGTTAAATTAAAATATATATTAAAATATAAATTTAAGATTCAATATAGAAAAAATTAATATTATTATAATAAAAAAAATTTATTAAAAAATTTATTTAAATTAAATTAATATATTAGAAGAATGTCACTAATATACATATTAAAAATGTAATTATATTATAATAAATTTAAAAAACAATTTTTATTTGATATTTCTTAATCAAAATATAAATATTATACCAAATATAATAAAATTTCATTAAATTATATTAATAATTTTAAACAAATAAGTAATAAATTTTAAATTAAATAATTTATTAAAGTATACATATTAAATATAAATATATTAGTAAAGTTTTATTGTTATAGATATACTTTTGGGGTTTAAATAATAGATAAGTAAAAAGATAAATAAATGTATACAAGTTAAGATAAACAGATTTTAAATAAATTTTTAAATAATTAAAAAAAAACTCACTGCCATTTAAGGAAATGTATACGGTGTTTGAAGTTTTAGAAAAACAGTTACGCCAAAATAAAGTTATAATCTAACAGTAGATCTTAAACTAATCAATACAACACCTCCTTTTTGTGATTTGTGTGGATGATCAATTTTTTTAGAAAACTCAAAAATAAGACATTACCCTAAAGGTGAGTTTAAGTATTGTTCTAAAGAATGTAAGTTTAGAAAAAGTTTGTTTACCGAAAAGGTCTTTTATGGGACACGCTTGCCCATCTATTAGATTTTGCGTCTTTTTGCCTGTTTTGCCTAAGATAAAACACTCTTTGAAGTAAATAAAAATCTTAAAAAATTCAAAGAAAACTGCAATATCATACTTCAAGAAAGTTAGGAGCAAGATATGCGAATCTTACACCAATTTAGATTTTCACAAAATAGGAGACCGCGGATATACTGTAGAAGTAGATGAATCCAAAAATTACAATCACAAATATAAACAGAGCCACATTCTAAAAAAGCTGTCAATATGGGTCATGGGTGCATTATGAAGTGAAACAAAAGAGTGTGCTTTTTTCGTTTCACGCGGTAGAAATTGGAATATGATCAATGAATTTATGTTAAGAAATGTATAAATCGACACTAGAGTAATAACAGATGGATTGAGAGTATACGTCGATCCAAGTTCATAAGGACATTTACATTTTGTTGTTAACTACACCGAAGGCTTTGTAGACTCACAGAATCCGGAAATACATAATAATTCTATTGAAATATTGTGGTGAACGCTCAAAAGCAAAATTCCTGACTCTGTAAATTTAGAAAACATCTACATTTATCTCAAAAAGTTTATTTTTGAAAGGTTATACAATTTAAAAAACAGCACTCAACGTTTACAGGATTTATTTAATTTATACAGATTCGATACGAATTAAATAAATTGGTTTAAAGCAGTCTACCACATATATATATATATATTTAAATTTTATTTTTTCAATTATTTTATAATGTATTTAAAATCTGGTTATCTTAACTTGTAATTATTTATTTATTAATTATATTTTTAAATAAAATAAATAATTTATAATAATTTCATTAAAAAATGTATTTTTAAATTTTATTTATATAATTTATATATATACATGAAATTTTTTATTAAAATTGATTTTTGAAAATAAAGTTTTAAATAATATATTTATATATTTAAAAAGTTATATTGATATATCATAAAAAATAACCTTTTAATAAAAATATCAAATTGGACATAATTATATTAAATAAAATTAAAAAATAAATTATATAATTTTAATAAGCCATAAAATTAACATTAAAAATTATATTGGAAAAGCACTATTTTATATTATATAAAAATATTATTCTATCTTAATATAATAATAACATGCAAAAATTGCTTATGTTATATGAATTATATTAAATCATTTTTAAGGAAATTAAAATGTAATAATCATTGTTTTAATGTTCTATGTTCTATGTTATTAATTTATAATGATATGAGTAATCATCAACTAACAAAAATATAATTTCAGTATAACAAAAAATTTTAAATAATGATGAACGCTAACATAAAAAATATATATTACAGTGTTTTCGCATCATATTCGGACCACAAAGATATTTTTTATGAATATTTTGTTTATAATCGGACTATAATTTAAAAAAATATTTTTTTAGATTCTTAATTCTTATATTTTAAAATTTAATCGAAACAATTTCGGACCACAACGGAACTTTTTAGGATTTAAATAATGAAATTCATATTTAAAAATATTTTTTAATTTTTGATTGAAATCTCCAGCTACAATGAAACTTCAGAAGACAATAACTTGAACTCATATAAAGTTGAAGCATCTTAAAAACGCATCTGGTAATGTTAGAAGACAAAGAAAAAATGAATTTAATATCAAATGAAAGAAGAGAGAATAATACGATCACATCTTGAAGGCAATACTAACAAATCAATAGCAGGTTATGAAAAACCATCCAAACAAATAATTTCGTCAATTATATGTAAATTTATAAAAATTGCAATTACCGAGAATCGAATTGCAGGGTTCGCCAGAGATGTTAAAAATGACAACTATATTACTGGATACGATAAGAACACACATGGATTCTGATTATATAATTTCATTGAAAAAGATTTCACAAAACATTTAAGAAGAATATAGTGTGCATTTGGTACCAGTAAAATATATGATGCATTGAAAATTATGCACTTCTCTCTCAAGTTGATGCATTCTATACCAGAAAGAAGAAATGATAAAAACAATATTAGATCACCAAAATTCTATGGTGAAATTTTTATGATTCTTATATAAGAGTACCCAGAACGCAATATATTCTTCATTGATGATGGGAGGTTTAATATGAGCATAGAGATAAAGAAGGACTGTTTTTTAAAAAGAAAAAACTGCCAATGTAATTGTAAAGAATATTGGGTTGAGAAATTTATCAGTATGTTGTTGTATAATAGACAAGGTGTACAATTTTTCAAAGTAAATTATTATGCATGTAATTCAACTATTTTTTTTATGGTTTTATCACTAATTTGTTTGAGCATATATCAGGATTAAATCTTGGAGACTGAGTTGTAATTATGAACAACTTTGAATACTAAATGTGTTAAAAGGTAAGAACTTTTTTTAAAGATAAGGGACATACATTTGAGTTTCTTCCTCTCTACTCAGCTTTCTTAAACCCCGGAGAAAAGATGTTTGCAAAGTGGAAAAACTTAATAAAAAGAAGTTGAGCCACATCACAATTTAACTCATTTCTACAATGAAATAACAATTGAAGATTACGATGGATCGTACAAAAATATGAATAGGTATATTCGACAATCCCTGGACTCAATACAAACAAGATTTTTAATAATTTTTATTTGTATGTTTTTAGAAAAAATTGAATGTTTATAGTTGGTTCTCATATCGGATAAAGATTTCATTTAAAAATAACCTTTTAATTTATGTTTTCCTTTCCTAACCAAAAAATACTTTATTAAACTGAATCTCTAAATTTAAATCCTAGAAATTTTCTCTCGTGCTCTGAAATTGTTTTAATTAAATCTAACAATATAAGAATAAAGAATTTAAGTCCGATTATAAATAAAAATATTCCTAAAAATACCGTTGCGGTTAGAATATGATTCGTAAACCGCATATGGATATTTCAGCGACGAAATTTCAAAAAAACTTCAATAAAAAATAAAGTAATACTTAGATAAAAATTATAATATAAATTTAAATTAAATTTCCAATTAAAAATCAGGTTCATGCTTTTAAAAATCATGGCAATTTCTAAATATCTTTCATTTTTACTAGTGATAAGTAATTTTTCCACCTTATAAAAATTTGTTCTTAATTCCGGATAGTTACCATTCATATACTGAGCAAACTTAAGCCTTAAAATCTCTACTTCCTCTTGCAAACAAACAATG
>CAKKLC010014432.1:0-17254 GCA_918559645.1 Ceratonova shasta
CATATCCTTTACACCCGCAAGAGTATATTTAGAAGTTGTCGAAAATCGAACTACAAAAGTTCTACTTCCAATTATCCAAAGAGTTTGCTTGCTAGAAACACTTATCCATTCTGATATGTGGCGGGCTTATCAGAATTTAAATACATTAAATTTTTCCCACGAAACAGTAAATCATTCAATGTATTTTGTGGATCCAATCAGTTCAGTTCACACACAAAACATTGAATCTTATTGGGGAAAGGTAAAAAGTATCATTAAAATGAGAAGAGGAGTGCTGGGAGATAAAATTAGCCTTTATTGTTATGAATGGATGTGGAAAAACAATTTTTACCATGATAATTTTGAAAATTGTTTAGATTTAGTGAAAATAAATTGAATTTATTTCATATCGATTTTTTTTTACAAATTTTTTTTTAATTATTATTTATTAGTTATTTCAGAGGGGAAAAAAGGCAAAAGAGTTTTACGGGGGGAAAAAAAGGCAAAAGATCCTTTATTTTTGCTATTTTGCATCTCTTTTTATTAATAAATATTTTTTCGTTATTTTTAAATAACAAACACAGATTTTTTTCAAATTTACTCAGTCGTCATTTAGACATCTGACTGTATATTATTTAATTTTACAATTTAATAACAAGTTCAAAAGATTATATAAATTTATATAAATCTATTCAGTTTTTAGTTTAAGAGGAAAAACATCCTAATTTTATCTATGCTTACTATAAGTCCCAACAATTTTGGATATAAGATTATTTCTGATTTAATCTAGGCAAAAAGATCCTTTTAAATCAACTTTGTCTCTTTATTTTATTTTTATATTAAAATTTATTTTCCTCCTATTTTTAAAAAATTTTTAAATTGAAAATTACAAGCCGTACATTTTATAACATCTTATATAAGTAAATTTCGTTGTTTTTATGGCCTTTTATAGAAATTAAACTATAGAAAAAATATTCTTTAAGTTTCTTGATTATTCAAACAATAAAAATATAATAATTTCATTGACTTAAGCTTAAAATTAACGTAAAAAGATTGTATATTTTATTTAATTTAGGTATATAATATTTTAGAATTATATTTTTGCAAATTTTTTTATATTAAAAAAATATATAATTAAATTAATTTTTAGTTAAGGTCTAGAATGGATATTGTTAGTACAGTATTACCTCGATATACGAAAAGCTCTATCTAAGAGATTTTTTGACCTATGAGATGTGACTTGGAGCATATTCCTGCTCAAACAACAAGCTGAGGTTTGAACTACGAGATAGAAAAATTTCAAAGATTGAGGATTTTGAATTAACTACTACAATTGGCTAGTCGGTGCGTTGCCCGCTGGTTGACGCATCACCGCCTACTGTTGTTAACAAATAATTAAAAGTAAACTAAAATTACAGTATCGTAACTGTGCAATTCAAGTTTACCGTAGTCTCTATTCCCCTCCCTCCTCCTGATCAGCCCTCGCCTAGTAGCTGATACGATATCCATACGTAAGTACCCCAGAATTACCTGTTCAATGTATATTTTCTTCTTTTCTCATTCTATTTATGATTATTTAAACTGCATTAATAGTTTTTTATGAAATAAAAACATGCCTTTTTATATATAATACAGTGTTTTAGTGGAATTTTAAAGGTTTGGAACAAATTAAATTGTTGTCCTTTATTTTAAATGAAAATATGCCGATCGACTCACGAGATGATCGCGAACGAGCTAGGTTATGGAACGAATCAATCTCGTAGGTTGAGGTACTAATGTATACACAACAGGGCTGACCAACCAGGCAATCGTGATCTTCCAGTCGATAGCGACACGAATTTTAGTCGATCTTCTACTTTTACTAGAAACTACAAAAATTTTAACTTTTGAGAAATTTTTTTTGCAAAATTAAAAAAAAAACGGTTTAAGTAAAAGTTTTTTATCAGTTTTCAAGAGAGATCTAAAATATTATTGTCTCGGAAGTACATTATACATAAATATACATATATTAATAATATATTTATTATAATAATCTAAAAACAATTTGCAAAATTTAGGTTATCTATTACTACACGTATGATTTAAATTTGAAATTAAAAATTCCTTTACAGTTAAATTTATTATTGTGGCTCTCATTTTAGTTAATTAAAACACCAACATATTTTTAATAATATTTCACGTATATACGGCATTCATATTGATAGAATATTTTTTGAATGGGTGATATATATTTTCATATTCAATTCTCGCGGTTTATTTGACACATTTTTGAATATTTTAGTTTTTATTTAGAGCTCATAGTACGAACCGGTATTATTTTGGTAAGAAAATTATATTATTTAAATTATAAAATTTGAATTAATTATTTTATTGTTTCAGTACACACAAATATATAAATTTCTCTAGCCGTAATCATGAGCGTTGCAAAATAAAGTAAAATCTATCATTATCACGATGAATGGGAATTTGATTATTTTTTTATTATGTCTTCTAGTAAATTTTGCTGTTTAATATGTTAATCATCTGTAAAAATTCAAAAAGAAAAGAAATGTAACGAGAAATTTTCAAACAATGCATGCAAATTACCATGCAGAATATCCAAAAAATACTGAATTGCGCAAGGTGAAAATCGAAGACTTAAAAAATATTTATTTGAAGCAAAGTATGTTTGTTAAAGCTACGAATAAACCAGTTGCAATAACCATAACTTTTTTGATAGTGTGTCATTTATTAGTCGAAAAGAAAAAGGCATTCAGCAATTGTGATTAGATAAAAGAATCGTTTTTGACAGCGGCAGAAGTAATTTATTCCGATTTCAAACAAAAACAAATATTATTGATTTAATTAAATATTTACAGCTTTCAAGAATGACTGTAACAAGAAGAATTGAAGATTTGAGTGCATATGTTACTTATCATTTATAACAAGACAACTTAATGTGTTGCATTTTCATTGCAATTTAATAAGTCTACAGACGTGAATGAGTGCTACAATTTATGGTATTTCAAGTCTACACAACTAAAGAAGAACTTCTTAAAATAATACTACTACATGGAATGACAAGAGGGCAGGATATATTTGATGTTTTTGATAATTTTGTAATAGAAATTGCGCTTCCTATTTCAAAAATAGTTTCCATTTATACTGAGGTGCTTCTTCAATGACCGGTCGAAATAATGATGAATATCCAAGTTTTATCGCATATCACTGCCAAATTCATCAGCAGGTTTTTTTGCTCCAAGAGACTCAAAACCCACGACGTTATGGAAATTGCTTATAAGATAGTAAAATCTATCCGTGGGAGTGCTCTTCAGAGACGTTTATTTAGACTACTAAGTGAAGACCTGAAAAAAGAATTTCTTTTACATACAAATTTTTAGGGGCTTAGTAGAAGCAAATTTTTAATGAGATTTGTGGATTTATTGGATGTAATTAAAAACTTCCTAGCTTATAAAAAATCTCAAAAACAATTAACAAACAAAGTTTGGTTATTTAATTTATGTTTTTTTTGCAGAATTAAGCAAAACTTAGTGACTTGAACCTCGAATTACAAGGTAAAAATAGAAATATAGCAGATATTATAAGTTCCATAAGAACTTTTAAACAGCTTACAGTTATATTAAAATCAAATTTAAAAGACTGTCAATATGGATATTTTCAAAACAAAAGTAAATTTGTAGAAGTAAACCAAGATATGACTACTAACAAACCAGAAAAATTTATATATGAAATTGAAAGTGTTGAACACCAAATTAAAACGAGATTCAAAGATTTTAAAAAGATTAAAACCACAGTTTGATTATTTTTGAATGTTTTCCAGAAAAATTTAAACATACAAGATATCTCGAATAAAATCGCCAACACGTTTGACGTAAATTAGATTGATATTGAGATAAAAATAATTAAAATTCAAAATAATTTATATTTGCAATCGCAAACAAATTTTTGGAAGTATGTAATATATAAATACCCGATTTAGATGGATACAGCACTTAAAATGATTTCCTGTTTCGGTTCCACATATTTGGCAGAATCCGCTTTTTCAGACATGAATATTATTTAATCAGAAATTCTTTATCTGATATTCATCTTGACCAATGTTTTAGATTGTCTGTGAAGTCATATAATCCCGATCTTGAAAAAATTGCCAAATCAACCCATTGTTAAAGATCACATTAATATGTGTATATTTTCTTATATTTATTTATTTTTATTTATTTTTTTATTAATTATTAATTTATTTTTTTTATTTTTTTTATTTTTTTGTGTGTATTTTTGTAATTTTAAAATGAAGAGAAATAAACTGAAGTTATATTAATTTAACATATGAATTATTTCAATATGTGTAGATCTTGAAGTAGTTGGATCAAAAAAAGTCGATCTGCAGTATAAAAAGGTAGGGGCAGGCTTGATCTATATCATTAAGTGATGCTATATAATCGAATGCAATTTATTTGTTTGGTGATTAGAAACCAAAATATTTATATACATTGAATATAAAATTATAAATATATTTGAGTCTGTTATATGGTATAGAACTAACTTTCTAATGATATTTAAAGACGGTAGTTTATGAATTGAAATAAAAAATTCGTTAAATAGTAATTAATCATATAAGTTATTTTTACTTAAAAGAATTAAAAAGGTACAATTTAAATATAAGAAGAATTTAACAAAAAAAGGTTTGAAGATGAAAACAAAATGTTTTGGAATTAATGTGAAAGTCGTATTTAATTATTAAATAAAGGCTGTAGATTTATTTTGCTCGATTTTGACATAAAAAAGCATAAAATCGACAAGTTCAGAGAGAGTGTTCTTTTGAGAAATAAAATTTTTTACCTTTTATGGCAGGATTTCAGATTATACAAGGAAAAAGAGAAAACGTTTGACTCATTTGGAAGATTTTATCTATAACAAAGATAAAATTTCCGATGGTAGTAACGTTGTAAATATTGTAACCATTCTTGCAGAGGACTTTCGTTACAGAAAACGATGGTGATGTACTATAAAATGCAATATACTCCCATCCTTTATTCTCAGACAAGGATAATCTCCGAAGATTTATGAGTTCTATTAAGCATAGAGCTCATACAACTTATGATAGAACCTTTATAGTTGTAGCACCTACGGTTAGTGCGTTAATTGAAGCCAATGTTGATGATGAGTGCTCATTAATCAAATATATGTTGGATTCGGTTAAGAAAGCACGTAATAAGCTTATAGGGAATTCACCTAGATAATTATTGATATTCCAGAAATTTTGAGAAAATTCAACAAGGAAAATTCCTGGGATATGATTGTGGTTTTCAAAACAAAAACCTTTTCTTAATCTTTATTTTTAGAAATTAAACTCAGCTATCTATCCCTATTAGATAAAATGGTGATAGTTGGGACGTTCAAATCACTTCCACAAGATTTCTATCAAATTGTTGTGTTTGAAAGGTTTATTTTCGAAAACCCTTTCTCTTTAAATATATACTACTTAGAATTAAGTCTAAAAGTTTTAATGTGTAGGGTTTAAAAAAAAAGGGGCTTGGTGGAGTTAAACGTTGAATATATCATTACTGACTTTGAGAGTACTTTAATCAACGCCATTAGGTGAACATATAGTACAGCAGAGCTTTTTAGTTGCTTTTTTCACTTAGTAAAGGCTGTTTGGAAGCGTGTCGGAGCTTTAGGAAATTTTCTCTCTTTACAAGAACAATGCCTTTTACAAAAAAAATATAAAATAACGTAATACTTTGCATTCGTTCCTCTACGTGAGGCTCTAGATTAATACCTAGAAATCAAGTCGTTGGTTTAGTTAAATAGTAAGCCTATATTAGAAAACATTATTAGTTACTTCAAAAAAAATTATTTAAGAATTTTCGAGGGAGAAGAAATGAAGAAGACTGAAGCCACATTAAGTATCGAATCCTAGGATGCTTACTTAAAAATTGTAAAATTAGTGCCCACAACATCAAAAAATACAAAAAGTTTGAATAGAACTTTTAACCTAAGAATTAATATTTTCATCCAAAGATTTCTTATTTTATTTCTTGTTTGCTCTAAATGGAAGATTTATATTTTTAGGATCTTACACACTGTCGTAAAGGTATATTTAATGTATTTTTTTCTTTCAAAGAAAATTTTTTATATCAATTAATTAGAAAAAAAAGATTTTTTATATTAATTAAGTATCTTGAGGCTAATATAACCATCTACTACTTCAAATTCAAAAAGGAAGGATAAAAATAAATTTACATTTATCGTTGCTTTCAATTTTCAAATTACAGTTTAAAAAGTTATACCTCTCATCTATAAAATTTTCGATTTTGTGCTTTTTATCTGTGTCAAAAAGCTAAAATCCGCCTGTATCGGCGATTTTGTGGATATCCGAAGATTATAACAAAATGTTATAGAATGAATGTCAAGATTTGTATTTTATTGTTAAATATAAAGACTGAAGATTTCATTTTTTCTTTTTTTATCGTTTTTGAAATTATACAATATTATAATTAATTATGAACAGATACAAGGTTAAATAAAAGAATTTTCTGTTGGCGTAGAAAAAACTAAGTTAAAACTAATAAAATTCAATCTTTAAATAAATAAATAAGAAAATATTATAAGCAAAATATACAATAAAACACTTATGAGTTCCCAAAAATGAATAACTTACATAATTGCAAAAAATCAAACCCCCATTTACAATTATTACATCAAAAAGTTCCTAAAAGCCATAATTTAAGAAATCTGATAGAAAAGTTGTTCTTTCTTATCCAAACAGTCTTCAACAACAAAATGTAAAAAGAAGAATAAAGGTCATTTTTATTGATATTTGTTCAACAATCATTATAACGTCAAGAAAATTTACTTTTTTTCCTTTTTTTGGATGAAACAATGGATATAAAAGAATATTACTCAGCTTGATATTTCGATCAAAAATATCAACATTCGAATGAAAATTGCAGAAAAAATTTCCTATTTAGTATGCTTAAAAGATACAATTACTGTAAGATATTTTAAAAAAGTTATCATATTATAAGAGATTTTATCCATTCAATTTGCAAATTATCATAAACATCAACAGAGAAGAGAAACTTTCAATAGTTGAAAAGTATTGGAAATGTGAAAATTATTCATAAACATATAAAAAATACTTTAAATGTTTTATATGAATTTGAAATATGTATTTGACATTACTTTTTGTACACAAAAAATCAATGTGCACATAATTTGAATATGGTGCTTATATAAGGGATTATTGTTATAGTAATTAATTCAACTAAAAATAATTCATCAAAACTTCAAAATTTTCTAAAATATCTTCATGAGCTGTAATCCGAAATCAGTTATCTAGTTTTTGGCCCTAAAATTTGAAGGATGGCTCTTAAAACTATTACTGAGATTTTCAGGATTATGGGATTAGAATCAAATTTTAATAATAAAAATGATAATGGTATATTTGAATTTTATGTCGATCAATGAGTTTTAGATTTATATTTTTAACAGATATAAAAATAATTAAAAGGAATTAAATCAAAAGTCACAAGTTGAAAATAAATTGATTACAGAATGTTATAAAAAATAAAAGCTTTCCAATAAAAATGCAAGCTTTAAAATACATCAAAAACTGCCAAATGATCTAGTTCATTTACAATTATTAAATTATTTTTAATTAGTGAGTAAAAATATATCAAATATGCAAATTTAATATAAATTTTAATTAAAGCATTATATGATATATCCTCATATATGAAAAAGTATGAGAAAATTGTTACAATATTTAAAGTTGCATTAAAGTAACAAAAGCAATTCGGACATGCAAATTAACAGAATGAGTTAAAAGCCTTTAGGTCATTAATTAAAATAAAATGCATTTTTGAAGGAACTAAACGTTAATTTTTAAAAAAATATATCCTCGAGGATACATCTCAGAAATTAAAACAGCTGAAAATATACATATCAGCGTCATTTAGGACCCTATAACACTGAAAGTCGTTCTTTTTAAAATTGAAAATAGTTTTAGTAAAATGTTGTAATAACTTGCGTGTTTAAAATTTAAAAAATAAATTAGGTGTGTATCTAATAAATTAAAGGTGATATAAAAAATATGAAATTGTCACATTATTATTAATAAATGAAATATTTAAATAAATAGTTTGATTTTTAAATAAAAATAATATTTTGGTAGTTAATTATTTAAAAATTGTTTTTATTACGTTTGTTTGTTTGTTTCCTTCTTTTTTATTTAGCTCATAAAACGATTTCTGTTTGAAAACATGATTTAGAGTTATAAAAAAATTAAATAATATTAAAATTATATTGATATTAAAAAAACTATACAAAAAATCTATGAATGTTAATTAACTCAAATAAATAATTATTAATTTTTGTAACGAAAACCAAAAACCAAAAAAAAATACTTTTTTTTAAAAAAAACGACGAAGAAAAAAACTTTCATTTTTTTTCTGCACCAAATAATCTGTAATTTTGTTTTATATCCACGATTTATTTCTTTTGGATGCCATTTTATCAATTAATTTATAAATCAAAGGAAGAAACTCCAAATACCTAACACAAAAAAACTTTTAGAGCTTATTTAAGTAGTATATTGCTTCTTTCGTACCAATACTATAATATTCTTTTTGTGGTTCTGATTCTTGTACTGATTCAATATCAGGATCGTATTAAGATTGCCGCATCACAATGTAGTCTTCATTCTCACAAATAAAAGCATTATTTTTTTTCATTAAAATCTATGCCTTCATTCAGTGGTATTGCTAAATGTTTATAAATTCTTGTTCATCTTTTTTTACTGTCGAATGGATTTTAAAAATTATTTTCAGCTTTTTTGAAAAAATTTACGATTGTTATAGTAATTACTACATTCCCTGATCTAATCATAATAGGATTGCTATCAGATAAATTAAATTTTTGCAGAACCTTCTTTATGTCAATATTTTCATTTTGAAAAACCATTTTTTGAAGAAAATATTTTTTATTATTACTTTTAAAAGGATGAATAACACTTCGATCCAGAGATTAAACTTTAAAGGTAGTGTTTTTTGGCAGAAAAAAAAGTTCAATATTGCTAAAAGATTTTCCACTAAGAATATGACAGGGTGCATTATCAACTATCATCGCAATTTTCTAATTTTTACTTAACAAGTTTATATTTAATGAAGTCAACCACTCTTGGAAAATAGTTTCGTCATCGATGCACTCGAAGAATTTTCGCAAATTATTGAATGTGTTTTGATATAAATATTTTTAAACAAACGTGATGTTTTTGCCTTCCCTATTATGACAGAAAACAATTTTTGACCAGTTGAATTTGAAGCAAGTAATAAAGTTTTTCTTTGTTTATAAAATTTGCAGGATATTTTATCTTCTAGAGACATTGTTAATGTTATTTTTGGAAAAGATTTAAAAAAAAACGAGCCGTTTCATCTGCGTTAAAAATGTATTTTGGATCATAATTTAAGAGTTTTTACTGTATTTCTCCCAATTTTTTAAAAATTAAATTATAATCTAAAAGTTGTTCTTCTCCTGATTCAACTCTATCTTCTATTTTAAATCTTTTTTAAAAGCTATTAAACATGTATTTGAATATTTAAATTTATTAACTCGAAATTTTGTAAAAAATCGGGAGAAAATTAGTTCCCCCTTCACTCAGGTCATAATTTTATAAAAAAATTAACAAAAAATATAAATATTACCAAAAATTTAGTTTCAAAAATTAAATTTTTTATAATTTCAATTAGTTTGATTTAATTTTTTTATT
Source organism: Ceratonova shasta (assembly GCA_918559645.1). NCBI lineage: Eukaryota > Metazoa > Cnidaria > Myxozoa > Bivalvulida > Ceratomyxidae > Ceratonova > Ceratonova shasta. Next base: position 9,749 of record CAKKLC010014432.1, read on the forward strand.
AAATATTTATTTCCACATCCATTCTGCTAAATATAAATTCATTTTATCACCAAAAAAAACCTTTTTTGATTTTAATATCGTTTTGTAGCTTAGTCCAACAAGATTCAATATTCTGTGTGTGAGTTCCTGTATTTGGATCTACAAAATGCAAACTGTGATTTACAGTTTTGTGAGTAGAACCATTACTTTTAATGCTTCTATAAACATCCCATTAATCGCCATGTGTAATTGAACCTTCCCTACATACATTTTTCAAAATCGACAATAAATTTTTCGATTTTTTGTCTAGTCCTTCTTGAAATAGATTTTTGAAGGACTAAACAATGTATCCGCAACACCAAATAACCAAAGCTCATTTTTAGTTGCACACATCCGATAGCATTTCGGTTTATGACGGAAAACCCTTTCATCTATTTGCAAAATTATCCCTATTTCACCTTAGCAAATAGAATGCTTGAAATAAAAAGTCAAAACAAAGGTTCCTTAGATAATCATAAAAGTCTATTAAATCTTTTTTATAAACGTCAATTTTTCGGAGTATGTCTAAATTTGATTTTGAAAGAGTCCATATCCAAAGTAGTTTCATACCTGTTCTCAAACATAATCTGTAACGTTCAAAAATTGATTTTCTTGAATGCTTTTATACTTTTTTCTATTATGAAAACCTATAGTCATACATCGAAAAGCATAACAATCTTGATTTCATGTATACGAAATAAGATTACAAGCATTGGAATATTCCAAACAAATGTAAACAAACATCAAAACTCTGTTTTTTTTAGGTATTTGATAACGGCTATCATCTCGGCCAAACGAAGTTTTTCTATTATTTTTTTATATATATTAGTGTCTCATGAAAGTAGTTAAAAATTTTTTAAATTTTAACAGCTACGTTTTTTTCACCCCGGGGGTAAAAAAAAAAGTTGATCCAAAAATCCAATGCTTCTCTCGTCAAAATTTCATTGGTTGTTATTTTGTTCGTTTGTCTTTTTGAGACTAACCATTCATATAATTAACATTCAAAAGCGTCCGTTTATTTTTTTGTATTTTTTTTCAGTAACAGCTTTGTGTTACATCGTTTCAAAGCTTTTTTAGTTCTTTCTGTTTTAAAATTTCGTTTAATGGAATGATTGGCATGTTAAATTTTTGGGCCAAAAATGTTTAAGAAACTCCACCGTTATCTTCGTGATATTGATTTACGTTTAATTTTTGTTCAATGTTGTACGATTTTCTTTTTCTCTTGTTGTTAATTTTCGGTATTGTCGTGGGGTTTAAAAGTCGTTTTCGTTTTAAAAAAATTCGTTAATAAAATTAACTAAATAGTTTAATATGCTGATTAAATTTTTGTTTTCGTAAAACAAATTAACAGTATTTATTTTTACTTTGTTGCAATGAATGTGTTTAAAATAATAAATTAATTGTTGAAAAATTATCATAATGAACTATTGTTTTAATGTATATTTTATACAAAGTTTTTATTTTTGATTTAAATGGAGATTTTTCACAAGTTTAATTGGCTTTTTAAATATATAATAATATTAAAATAAATTTCAATTTTTTATTCAATTTCAAACGAAACAATTACTGAGTATATTTTCATAAATTATTTATAATATAATTTAGTGAATCATTCCATTCATTAAATAACATTATTCATAAAGAATATTTAATTTAGAACACTCCAAGGTTATAAATTTTAGATAATATTGTTTTTACAAATTGATTTTTTTGATTCATTATTCTTGTTGATTTTCATGATAAAATATCTATTCAAGTCATTATTTTTAATTTGTATTTGTATCCAAATTTATAAATTTTTATTAAACATATCAAAGTGTCCAATCATTTGTTCTATTCCTGAATATTCAAATAATCATAATTACCATTCTAGCGTTATTTTAAAATGGTTCCTTTTTATTTATAAAAATATGATTTTTTTATTGTTTATCAATATACTAATATATTCTTTGTATTTATTTAAAAAGACAAATTAAGTTTTTATTTATTTTTTGAAAATTCTATTTATTAAAAGATCTTATTAGAGTATAAATATTCTATTTATGAAATAACATTAGTTTTATGCTATTTTAAAATAATAAGAATAATTTATCAACTATGGTAAATTAGTTTAAAAAATGGAATAATTTGATTCTGATTGCATTTTTATTGTTAATCTTATATTTTTGTACTATAGTAAAGTTATAATCTATTTCTCCATAATTATATTCCTTTATGGGTTTTTGTATGTTTATTTTAATTTTTAGTTAAAGTTTTGTTAACTCGTTTGACATTCCTTACTTTTTAAAATTTTAACAATAACCCATCATTCATCACATATGAACTTATTAAAACATTATTTATCATTAATGATATTGGATACTTTACAAATATTAATACATAATGAAATTTTGTAATTATAATCAAGTTTTGTATATTAAATATCGATCATATTTAATGACGTTTCTCGAGTCATCTGATTATCATTGAATTTTTTTTAATATAGTATGATTTTCCTCCTTAGTAATTTATTTGAAGCAAATTTTAAATGATTGTTTAGTTGTCATTATAAATTCCCCCCAATATAATACGAAATTAAACATTTGAATTAATTGGTTTTACTTTTGAATAGAATATAGTTAAATGATTAATTTATTAAATATATATTTATTGATCATATAAAATGTATGTTAAAAAGTAAGTTTTGTCAAAAATAAATGATAAATGTGTAAAAATTATTTACAGGAATATCGTTTTAATTTATTCATAATTATTAAAAGAAAATTAAAGTCCAAAATGATAATATTTTATTCTTTAATATTAATAGTTTAGATATAAAAGTATTAAATTTGAAAATTTGTTTAGTAAATATTTCACTATCAAGTATTCAAAAAGTGTATATTTAATATATATTTTATGCTTTTGAGTAATTAAGAATTCTAAATTTAAATACAATTTTTGTATTATATTCAACTCCCAATTTAACAAATTAAATCTACCAAATATTATCGTTTTCGTTAAAAATGGAGTAACGAAAATTTAAACTAGACACCATTCAAACAGAAAATGCTAGTATATCAAAACCAAAAACTATTTTTTTAATTAAAAAAACTAAAATATTTGTCTGCCCAGAGGGTTCAGCGCCTTTTTTTCTTTCAAAGCATAAAAGTGTTCAAGAGCTTCAGAAATGTTTCCACATAAATATTGTTAAAGCATTTTCAACTTCTATAACGTATCATTAAGTCCTATTATGGGTTCTTAAATAATTTCTTCCCTTCTTTCAATAATTTTCGAGTATTCTTCAGAACCTTACATTTCAATATAATTTTCGAACTCAACTTCATTCTTGCAAATAAAAAGGATCATTACAACTTTAGTGTTCTTTAATTTCTTTTTCTGCAAACTGTTTATATATTACTTAGCTTTCTATAGCATTTTTAAAATTATCCTAGGCTCTTTTGAATCCATTTTTGATTGTTAGATATTTAACGAATTCCTAAATCTAAAAATTACAGGTATTGCATCTAAAATCATGAATTTTTTGAAAAAAATATATATATCTTAGGCTTGTGAATTCAAAAATGTCTCTTCCAGAAAAACTTTAAAATGACCGAATGATGCACTGATAAATTGGTTGAACACGATTTATCGTATTAGCAAGAAGAAAGTATAATTTAACATTAGAAAAATTATGTTATGTTTAACAGCATGCTGTATTGTCGAATTTCATCAATATTTTTCTTTTTTTATTCATACGCTATTGATTAACATTTGAAAGCCATTCATTGTTGAGTTCTTTTGTCATCTACGCCTTTTTGCTTGAATTATGTCTTATTTCATTAATTTCAGGGCAGTTTTTTAACCACCTAAGCTTTTAAATCTTTCCAAATAACAAAGGGACAGCTTTTTTCCTTCTGTTGAGCAAAAAAACAGAGTAGTTACTCTCTCTTTACTGAATTTTCCAGAAACTTTACATTTATGACTTAAAAAAAAAGTTTTCTGAAACGTATTTAAACACTAATGAGGTTTCATCAATATCAAAAATATTATCAGGCATATATTGATTTTTTTTTTGAAAAATCTTAATTTTCTTTTAAATTGTGCTGTCGACGAGCATTTCTTCACCATAAATAGTTGAATTTTGAATTTTGAATTTTTTTCTTAAACCTTTCTAACCAATTAAAAGAAGCTTTATAATCCATGATGACAAGTTTGTCGGTATTTGTAAATGCAACCTTTTTAGGATATCATTTTATATTATCTGCCCGTTTTTTCTCATAAAAACAAAGCATTTATATGTTGCATATTCTATTGTAGCATATTTAAAAGACTTTTTTATATTTTTGCAATCAAATTGACCCTCTGGTCATTATTTACGTAGTTCTTTTTGATTTATGAATTTTTTAGTAAAGAATTTATAACTCCTACAGAAATGTTCCATTTTCTACTTAACTCTACTTGGGTATATGTGGGATTGGTTTCATGAAACCTAACAACTTTATATCTTTCTTTTATGGTGGTAGGATTTTCGTGTTTCTTTTTATTGTTTAGTATGAGCACGCTTGAAAAAAATTCGTAAAAAAAGGGTTCGTTGATTATTGTGAAGATGCTAAATTTGATTATAAATAATAAATCGTTTTTGTTAAATGAGGATTTTCGTCAAACCAGGATTTGTTAAATGGGGGTCTACTATATATTCAATCATGAATAAATATTACTAATTTCAAAAGTTCAGTTTCAGGTATTTACTTTCCAACTTTCGACATAAAAAAATAATTAAAACTAGATTCAATTAAATAATTTATATATTATTAAACATTATTTAATTAAAATATCAACTTGTTTAATCTTTATTGCTCTAATATTATGTTGTTTATAATATATTAAAATAATTTTTAAACACAATAGAATTTAATTTATATTTAGTTTGATTTCCTTTTATACTTTATCGTTTATAATACTAAAATGGAATAAATATCATGATAATACCAAACGACCAAGTAGAAACTTTAAACATTATATTTTTAAACACTAATTTCATTCAATCATTATAGATAATAATATATATGCTTCAAATATTAATTATACTTTTGAATACATTAAATATTTTTTTAATGGATATTTTTTATTGATGAATCGTTCTGAAGATTGCTTTTACCATTAAATTTATTTAAATATTACTAACAATTATTTAAATTTTTTATGCATAGAAGATATTCACAAGTGCTAAAAACATGATTACCCAGGAATCGAACATATAAGATTAACTATTTTTTAAGAACCTCCATCAAAAAGTATATTTTAATTCATTGTGTGAATAAATTTCCCGAATGTATACTCAAGTTTCAAGAACAAACTTCACAAATAACTTTTCAAATTTTCTTTATAAATATTTACAGTAATTTATAAACCTCCGAAAACGTCATATAATAATTTCGTTATAATATTAGTATTTAATCTATTTTTAAAATAAAATTAACCTTGAATAGATAATTGAAATTTACGTTCTTATTCCTTAAATTCTCTAATCTTATAAAATGTAATAATCAACCATGGTTTTTTAAATTTTAAAAGATTATAAATACCTCGTAGAATAAATTAAAATTTCTAATTTTTATAACAACAATCTCTCAATGCAATTTATTTAAATTGCAAATTTCTTTATTTTAACATTATATAAATGAAATGTATTAATTTCAAGCTGTTGTCGAACTCTTGGAATAATATTATAATTTAACTTGATGTGAACAAGTTGATCTTTTTGCAGTAGCTACTTTTTAGTGAAAATTAAATTATTGATAAATTGTTTATATATTATCAAATCTTGCCAAAGGTTCTGATCAGTTATCTAGGAAATATCACCATCAACTAATACATATTTCTTAAAAAAATTTTCTTCTCTCCTTGTAAATCTTTATCTTTACGTCAAATTAATGGTTTTACTTTGTAAGGTACACATTATTATTAACAATTTTAGAATCCTAATGATTGTTATTGTGAATTAAATATTATTTATTTAATTTTTTATAATGATATGTAACTTGAGAGAATTGTTAAATATAAAAACACCATATTTTTCTATAAAATAGGAAAATCCGATTATAGAATTTTTGGTTATGGTATACTTTTAGGGGGAAGTATAAATAATGAATAAAAAAATATCTAAATTAATAAATAAATAAATAATTAAAAGTTAAGATAACCAAATTTTAAATAAATTATATAATAATTGACAAATTAAAATTAATAAATATATATATATATATATATATGGTAGACTACTTTAAACCAATTTATTTAATCCGTATCAAATCTCTATAAATTAAATAAAGCCTGTAAACGTTGAGTGCTGTTTCCTGAATTGTATTACCATTCAAATATAAACTTTTTGAGGTAAATTTCAATGTTTTCTAAATTTGCAGAGTCGGGAATTTTACTTTTGAGCGTTCTCACAACCTTTCAATAGTATTAGTATGTATTTCCGGACTCTGTAAGTCTACAAAGCCTTCGGTGTAGTTAACAACAAAATTAAAGTGTCCTTATGAACTTAGACCGAAATATCCTCTCCATCCATCTGTTATAACTCTAGTGTTGATTTCTACATTTCTTAACATAAATTTATTGATCTCATTCCTATTTCTCCGGCGTGTAACGAAAAAAGCACACTCTTTTCTTTCACGACATAATGCACCCATGAATAATATTGACTGATTTTTAAGAATCCGGCCCTTCATATATTGGTGCATTTAAATTTTGGATTCATCTAATTCTACAGTATATCCAAAGCCTCCTATTTTATGAAAATTTAAATTGCTGTAAGATTCGCATATCTTACTCCTAAATTTCTTGAAGTATGATATTGCAGTTTTCTTTGAAATTTTAAGATTCGGAGTTACTTCTAAGAAGTGTTTTATCTTCGGCAAAACAGGCAAAAAGAAGCAAAACGTTTGAGATGGGCAAGTGTGTCCCATAAAAGACCGTTTTGGTCAGACAAACTTTTTATAAACTTACATCCTTTAGAATAACACCTAAACTCACCTTAAGTGTGATGTGTTATTTTTGAATTTTCTAAAAATTTGACCCTCTCTACAAATCACATAAAGGAGTTGTTGTATTGATTAGCCTAAGTTCTACTGCCTGATTATAATTTTTTTTTGGCGTAACAGTTTTTCTATAACTTCAAACACCTTATACATTTCCTTAAATGGCGGTGAGTTTTTTTTAAATTATTTTATAATTTATTTAAAATCTGGTTATCTTAAATTTTAATTATTTACTTATTAATTATTTGGTTGATGTCGGGTATTGGGGGGGTCAAATTAAATAATTAATTTAATTAATTAAAAAAATTATTAAAAATAAAAAAAACATAAAATTAATCTTATCTCTTTAAAATTAAAAAAAATAATTATTACATGCATTTTAATCCTTTGAAATGAATTATACCTTTTGGGATATAGGTATAAGAACAAGATCAGAAGAGGAAGCTTTTACCTTTGCTACTGAAAT
>CAKKLC010014497.1:0-10833 GCA_918559645.1 Ceratonova shasta
ATTTCGACTATTCATTTCGAATTCGATATCCAATTTGTTCAAATTCTTTTGCCTACTATACTGTAATAATAGCGTTTTATGATAAAAAAATTATATTAAATTTTCTTCATAAAATCAAGATAAAACAATACGATCTTAATCTTTAAAATGGGAATTTTTTAATCACATATTTTCAGTACCGATGTATTTGGACTGAAGGAAAATAAATAAGACATTTTTATTTCAATTTTGTTAAATGCTCTTGTATTAAGATATTCGACTTTTTAAATTTATATGAGTTAATATTTTTACTTTAATATTTTGATGATTACATTGAATAACATATCTTATTTTGTTATTTTAACTCCATCTAACCAGACTTAAATTTTAATAATGAAGCCTTCGATTTTAAAATTACATAAAGATTTGTTAACATTCCTTTAATTAATAAACTAAATATATTAAGTAATGATAATATATCAGCCTGATATGAAATTTTAGCTAATCATTCTTTATTTCTTAAATGACATGTATAGTGATTTTAGATCGGTCAAAAAAATATTCAATTTCTACACCTTAGGTTGAAATTACTATTGATAACTTTAGTCTTAGAAAGCCACCGTGTGTACAATTATAGTAACAAAGTTATGTAATATGAACAATGTCTTCACAAATGAGCTAAAAAATACGGGTGTAAACGTCATTACTCTGTAACTGACTTACTATTTTCATACATAAATTTAAAACTGTATGTAAATCACTGAACATATTTTTGGTAGAAAATTATTCTAAATCAGAATATTCCAAATTTTAAAGTGCTTGATACCAATGTATAGATTTTGCAGAGTTGTGGTGACTCCAGCAATTAAATTAAAAATTAACCTCAAAATTAATGTGTTTTTAATGTTAAACACTCTATTTTTATCATCTAAATATCGCGTATTTAGTCATATTTTATAAACCCTAAGATTTTTAGGAAGTTTTTGCTTATATTAAACTATATTGTCACATAGTTTGGATACAGGTTATTAATATGATGTATATAGAATATATACTGATTTTTGACTAAAATTGTATGTTTCATTTTTTCGCAGTTTGCAAAGGAATTTAATATTTACAATATTATTGTGCAATTTATAAAATACAATTAAAAGAAAATACAATTTAAATTATTAAATATATAATTAAACTTAAGTTATTAATGACTGACATAAAACAATGGAGGATATAATAATTGAAAACATTATTCATGAAAGTCTCAATCGCCACTAATGAAATTTGTAAGGCTAATAACGTCGAGTTTGCCAACTTCACTAAGGATTTACTGTTCTAGATGGAGAACACAGTTATGATTTAATAAAATATCAATCGGCAATATGCTGTATTCGAGTTACTAAGCCTTTTTGTGTTCCTACCATTGGTGCTGCACGTTCAGTACTAACTCCTATGTTCTATATCTAGTAATATTTTTTTTTCAAAATATGGATTGTAATATAAAAAAATTTGATCATATGTTGTGCTGGTAAATAATAAGATACATAAGACCTTTTCTTGTATATTTTCTAATTAAAAATCGATATATTTTACAAAACTATTAATAAAGAATTTTAAAATACATAAATTATTAGATCAAATTCTCCTGCATAATATGGTAAATGTATTAGTTTTTCAATTAATTAACATTTTATTTCCTTTGATATAGCCAATAATCGCCAGCTTATATTATCGTTAGCCATAGGAACATTGCTGTAAATAGCATCACTTTCGTCTTCAAACAAATTAGTACTCATATTTTTTGTGCTTGGTTTTAGCATTGCTTCTTCAGTCGTAAATGTTTTTTTGATTTAGCCACCTGTAATGCGGCTAAAAACTATCACTTTAAGATTTTCTTATCCGTTTATTAAAAGATTCGACAGTTTTAATTTGTTTTTTCTTAATTCCTTTCTTGTTCTAGTGAACAAATCCAATAATTTTTCCTTATAATTATTATGGGTTGATTTAAGTATCTAATTAGTTTATTACCATTTTAAAAAGCAATTTGCCAGTCCATTTCCGAAATTAACTAATTGCTGTAAATTAATTTCATTTTAATCTATGCAAGTAATAGAATAATTAAAATATTTTATTGTTAACCTACAAAAAAACTTTTATCTATTTTTTATATGGATTCCCGTTTATACTAGTATTAATTAAACTTGCTAAATTTTTATTTGTATAATCCTGTTGTTGACATTCTTTCATTAGAAAGGAATTATATAGTGTTTCTTTTAAACTCGTTTTTTTTTATGTAAATAGCTATAAAAAATAGATTTAAGCACGAACAAACTTAGTATCGAAACACAGCTTAAAAGTTTTTCAACGTGTATTTTATTTTTTTTTAATAAAAAAACTTAAATATTTATTGGAAAAAGAAATATTTATCTTTTAATCAACCGTGGCACTAGGTAATTATTTTTTTATATTCTATTTATTAAACCTAAATTTGTTTTAGAAAAGTCCACTCACCTGCTTATTCAACAATAAATTTTACAGGACGGTTATTTTTAAAGATTTTCTGATATTGCTTTAAAATATTTTTAACAAAATAAAAAATTCAGCTTTTGTTTTTTCAAAGAAACATATCACGAGAATAATTTCTTTTAATTGTTTTTATGATGGACAACATAAGCTTGTTCGTAGTCTTCTTATGAAATTACATTTTTTCGGAAAAAATTTGATTTCCCATCTAAAGAAATTAAATATAAGTAATGTAAAAAGGCACAACCCAAAATTATTCTTTTTCCGACTTGTTTGGATAGACAAATAGAGATATAAAACTATATTTTTATTTTATGATATCACTTTAATTAGGACGAAAAAATTAACCTCAATTATAATTAATCATAAGGAAGAAAAAGAATGTTTATCATTAGGTTCAACAATGGTTTGTTACTGTTTAATTCAATTTTTAAAATTTAAGTTATAAATTATTTAAAAAAAATCACTTCATAAAATCATCACTCCAAATCAAGTATAAAATTATTATTTGGTGATTTATCAATAAATTAAAATAAAGTAATATATATAATAAAGAGCAGATTATCCAAACTGCACAGGAAAATTTTTTATGACAAGAGGTTTGGATATTTTTGAATTTGAACAATCTTATATTTAAAAATAATAATTAATTATTAAAAAAGTCAATAGTTTTTTCATCTTAAATTATTAAATTTATACAATATTTTTAATTATTAATGTTTACATACGTAACTATTTTTGACAATAATATAAATCTAGTAATATCTATATAGATTTTGGTTGTTAATCTTGTATATAAATTACTTATTTTGACTTACTTGCATTACTGTCATTATCAATAATATCCATTTTATCTTTAGATATATGATAATTTTACTTTATACAAACAAATTTCATTGTCATTGATATATTGATGTCATTAGTCAATGTAATGACAAATAAAACAATGATTTAGAGCTTAATTAGCTAATATTGATCTTTTACAAATTCAAACTATTAAAATTGATCTAATTATATATTTTTCAACCTTTGCATTCTTTGTTAGCTTTTCACGATACTTAATATTATATTCTGTCTTTTATGTATATTGCATGACTTAAATTTTGTTCGATGCTTTTATAATTTTTTGCAATTAAATAGAAGTAATTCAATATATAATTATAAAAAGCAAAACTTTGAAATATCATAAGTATAGCAACAATAAAAAGAAAGTTGCATTTTTTGCAAATTTTTTACAAATTGTTTACAAATTTTTCATTTATTTTTTAAATATTTTAATCCTATCTCATGAGTGACGTATTTAATCATAATAATATAAAAATACATTTCAAATAACATAAAAATTATATTATTGGTCCGAATTGCTCATTTTGCTGTCTATGCGCTGTTCAAAGTCGGTTTTCAAGAAGTTCCTGTTGAAAAACATATAGCAATAAGAAGCATCAAGCAAGATTTGCTTCATGTAAAAAGAAGAAACTTGGACTCAAAGTGTTTTGGTAAGTCCTGAAAATGATTATGGAAATTTGCTTGATTCTATCCTTTCGGCTAATATTCTCTTGTATAAACTTCAAAATCAAAAATTTATTTTATTATTTTATTATATAAAATTTAAACAGCTATCAGAAGCAACTAAAAGATACTTAATTGATCAAATATATAATTTAAATTTAGATTCGATATTTTAAAAATTTGCAGGTCAGATAATATTGATTGGATTTTATGAATCAGAGATATAAAGTAAAATATATTGGAATATTCTTTCATCAAATATTGATGTACATGAAAAAAATTTTGTCATCGAATGTGTGGAGTTGAATTCTAATATTGTGGCTTCTAAAGTTATTTAAAATTATTCGGTAAGCTTTAAAAAATATAAAATGCACATGCAACAATATCGATATTATAATTTCTGACACAATGATATATACGGTAAAAGCTGTTAATGTTCTAATAACATTAGATCATCAAATCAGCCATTTTAAATGTATAAACCATCTTTTGCACTACTGTTCATTAAAGATAAAAGATTTTTGTTAGAATGTGGATTATTTGATTGCCTCCTTACGAATGTTTAGTGGGAAAAACAAAAGTTATAAAGTATTATTTTGCCCATCGTAGCTCCCCTCGATGTCATTGTTATTAGATGATCTGGTAAGTAAGCTCTTTGTTATGCCAAGTTGTTGTCAAATATTAAAAAAATCTTAAACTATTGTGTTTCATAATGAATTATCGTATAAAAGGCTAAGCTAGCAGTGAATAATGCATCACTAACAGCAGATTTTGTGATGCTAAAATATGTTACGAATTTTTAATTTTCATAAATGATAATCTTGATAATAATGATTTTAATATAAAAGTGCATGGGACCCTGTTCATAATTTAGATTATAATTCAGATCCTGCCAATAATAAAAAAAAATATATAAATTAAAGACTCCAGAACGGATATTTAAAAAAAATCCATCAATGGAAGATTTAACATTATCTTCTGTAATGTTTATAAAATTTGGAAACTGTCTACCAACATACAATATGTGTTGAAAGAAGCTTAACAATGTTAAAGAAATTATTAGAGTATGATCGAAATTTTCCAAATAATAACAGAAAAAGTATTTTATTTGCTATTTAAAATCTAAAGACGAGTTCAGAGAAAGATAAATTGGAGGAGTCGGAAATTCTCGATGAAAACAACTAATATAAATATAGTGTTAATAAAAAGTATTTTATATTTTTATGTAGTAATATCATTTTAAATTTTCCCAACATTTCGCAAATTTTTAGTGGCTCTAGTAAACAATACAAAAATTTATAAATATTATTAAACTAGTTAAGAAATAATTAAAATATATCCAAAATTTTTTGTTATTTTAATTTCTAGACAAATTGTTATAATTTTGATCATAAATGTAATGCTTGTACATTCATAAAATATTTCTTAAATATATGTATTGATTTTACAGGTTTTTTTTATTTATCATTAAAATAAATCCATTTCTAAATCATGATTTCGAAAAAGCTCTTCAAATAATAGTATTTATAAATATGTATAAAAGAAAAATCACTAAATAACAATCTTAGTGTTATAAATAGTTTAATTTGTATTTCTATTTATTTAAGGGTACTTTAAAAAAATATAATGCAGAAAAATATCAAACGAAGACTATTCAATCTGCAAAATTATCAAAATATAATTTAAATACCATTTTACAAGTGAAAGTTATTAAATAAAGATATTTAAAAGCTCTTTTTGTCATTTATTTAAAAGGTATATATATATATTATTTTGATTTTTCCTAAATTCTAAAAATATTTATTTGTATATGGATATAAATAATTAGTAATAAAATTTTTAATTGTATATTTAATCTTTTATATATAGAAAATCAATACTTCACCTTTTGCATAAATTAATGATAATTCATGACAAAATAGTTAAAATTATTGAGTTTTAAATTAAATCAAATAAAATGAAATGTTTTTATCATTGAGAAAATTATTTCAAACCATCTTTGTTTAGATCGACAATTCGAACATATAAACTGTTCAATTATAGAAATAAGTCTTTATTTTTAAAATGATTAGTTAGCTTACGTTTTTAATAATAATTCAAGAAGTTGAAAATCTTGGATTTTTTTAATTTTATGAATATAAAATTAAATAATTAATATATATAATCCAATTATTATAAAATGTTGATATTTATATAATATATAATATGCTAAAATATTTAATACAAAAACAGTTTTGGCAAAGAAATAATATGAGAATACATTATAAGTGATAAATTTTACAAATAATTACGAACAATCAAATACTAGATTTTTGAATAAATTATTATTTATTCACAAAATTATTTAGAGGTATTTCGTCTAATAATTTATATGTGGTAACTTTAATTTTATTTATAAAATTAAATAAACAAACAGCAAATTAAAAAAAAATTAATTATTTTTATTATTAAAAATCTAATATTTTGGTAAAAAATTAAAGAAAATGATTGTATAATTTCAAATTATCATATTATATTTAATTATAAAAACCTTATTAATTATAATATAGATTCATCTAAAGTAAATAACAATACTTTATTTATTTGTCTTTAACATATTATTTAGTGTATAAATTATAAAAATTTAAATGGCAGGTTAATAATTAAATAATAATTTTGAATTTATTTATTATTTTTAACTATTATAGACATTTTTTGTTATAAATGTATAATATTCGTTGTAATAAACACCCGAATTATATTTAATCATTTAAATATAAGTTTTTTTTCATATAAAAAATACATTATAATAAACACAGCAACACTAATATAAGGTAATATCCTGATAAATAAAATACCTATTAATACAACTTTGTTACTAATGATTGATAATTTAGCTTATGGAGACAAAATATAACAATTTGCAAAATAAAATATCTTTTTGTTTAAAATATTAGTCTGTAACATCATAATTAGTTAATATACCTAATAATTATTATTTAGTATATTCATTTTAAATCAGATTAAATTAAGTTAACAAAAGCTAAGATAATCTAATTTTATGTATTCTATTCTATTCTAATATTATATGATATAATTTTAATCAAATCAAATAAAAATTTATTTTATTATATTATGTGATATTTATTTAATTAAAATATGAAAAATAAAGTTAACTTATTTTATTCTTTTAAGAAACTTGAAAATATTATATTATTTTAAATGTCTTGTATAAATATAAAAATAATATCAATTTTATTTGCCAAAAAATAATTATGAAATTAATGTTTGAAAAATATAATAATAGTTACATTATTTATAATTTTATTGGAAATATAACTAATTAAACTATGATGCATTATTAATTTTTCAATATTTATTTATAATATTATAATTCTATCAATAAACATATATAAATACTAATTATATAGATAGGAATAAAAAGAGTTGTAAATTATTATAAAAAAATGCTAACTATTAAAAGTGCATTTAATCAAATTTTATACGCAATAATATTAAATATAAGGATATACTCTTTCTTGGTTTTGTAATATTTACTAGGATATTACTACCAAGATTATTTCATTAGATAGATTCTTATAAAATAAATGGTATATTAAATACTAAAATCATAATTTAATTAAATAAATAAATAAGCATCATATTAATTTTCATTGCAATTTTATTAACCTATTTAAAATTTTAAATCAGATGGGTATAAGACTTAATAGTTTTAGTTGGTGAAAAAAAAAATATTGTAGAATTATAAATTAAACAACCAAATTTTACACTGAATTTGAATATAATTCATACGGAATATTTATTTAAAATGTGTTAATATTTAAAAAATTATAATTATTTTTTTTTATAATTCATAATTATACATGAATTCAAACAAGATAACAAAATATTGAATAAATATAGTTCGAAACAATAAATTTTAAAATACAAAAATAATACAATTTTGCATAAAAAAATACATATCAATATATAAATTTAGGTATGAATTATTTTACGATATTAAAAGTGCTCCCCTTATTTTAAGGTTTGGTCTTGGCTCAATTGATAACACCGAATTATGTCAAATTAAATAGGCACAAATTCAATTACCTTCTTAATAAAAAAAATAAACTTCACATCTAATATATAAAATATATAAAAAAAATAATATAAAATATCAACCAAGCTATTGTATAACTAATAATTTATCTAAATAATAAATAAAATTATAATTATATAAAATTATAATTTAAGAATATTTTTATTATAAAATAAGTTTGAATAATTTAAATTGAATTTTACAAATTGAATTACTATTGTAATTTTAAGGTGATGCTAATTAATTAAAAGAAGTAAAAAATAATATTGAATATCTGAATAAATGTTGAAGAACCAGATTATTCTTCTTTATTAAAATATCATATACAAAATTAATTTTTGTATAATTCTTTTACATAGTTATAGATAATTTTAATTGTTTTAACATCAATTTTTAAAAATGATTACAATGATATTTTAATAAAAAATTATTTAAAATTTTTTTTAATATATATTTCTTTATAAAATTTAATGTTTATTATAAAATTTTAATTTACTTTTATTAATTTAAAAAAAAAATAGATTAATTGTTTATAATAATTGAGAGAATTTTTTATGTTAGATGAATTATTTTATAAAATTCCAATCTAATTATCTTTATATCTAACAAATAATACCTAATTTTACTTTACCATTATTCAGGTAGAAATAAATATTAATTATTAAAAAGTAATTAATTATTTAATGTAAATTCATTTTATTTTGAAAAGTTATTTCGCTATATTTTTAGACTTTTTTATTTAGATATTAATTAAATTTATTCAAAAAAAATATTCAATATCTTAGATTTTAAAAGTTTTTATTTTGATTTTTAAAAATTAATTAATTAAAACCGTATCAAAATAGATATGTTATTTATTAATAGAATTGGATTATTATTTATAGCATTAGTTTATTTAAAATAGTTATTTAACAATAATATATAATAATATTTTTCTTTATTTACCAAAACATTGTTAAATTAGTAAAATACTGTTACAATAATTACTAAAAATTTTATTAAATATTATCAAAAATTTTATAAATAAAAATATAATATTTAAATTGTTTAATATAATAATTTTTTTTTAATTTAATTAATTTATTAATACAAAATTTGTATAATCAGTTTTTTAGTATGTTTTTTTATTAAAAAAAGTTTATACAATAGAAAATAATTAAACTTTTATAATTTTAATATTATTATTATTATTAAAATTTCGTGAAATTAATGGAATTAATTTAAAATTTTACAATTTAAAAATAATTTTAGATTAAAAATGTTTGCAGTAATTATATTTTTAAATAGAAATATTAATTTTTTAATATAGGAACATAATAAAATTTATAATTTTTAAATTTTTGAAATATATTTTGAATTATAAAAATAAATAATTCGTTGAATTAAAATTAAATTTATTTATTATTTTCTTAGGATATAGATATTTTAATATTATATTTAAATAATTTTATTAAATATTTTTAAATTTACGTTAATTAACGTTTATTTGTAAATTAGAAATTATTAATTCTAATAAATAATATTATTATTAACCAACTAATAAATTTAATAATTGGAAAATATTTTTAAAATCCAGCATAATTTAATCAAAAAACTATTATATATATATTTGTATATCTTTAATGTTTAAATTTGTTTATTTTCAAATTTACAAAAACTAACCATTGATTCTATATTAATAATATTGTTAATAGTACATTTGTAGCTAATAAATCGGTATTTAAATAAAAATTAAATTAATTAATTTATTTTATTGTTTTTGTAAACTTAAAAATTGAAGTTTATAATAAAAAAAAAATTCATTTTCTAATTTCAAAATTCTTTTACATTATAATATATTTATTAGGCAATTCGTCAAGGTTAACTAATTAATTTAATAATTATACAATTAAATTATTTTAAAAATAAAGTCAAATGATTTATTTTTAAATATTATAAAAAAGTTTATTTTTAATTTATAAAAATTAGTAAGTTGATTTATTATTTATGGTGCCGTTGATTCTAAATAAGTATTAATTATGTGAATACAAATTTGATAAAAAAGTAATAATTACTAATATATTAATAATTAGATTACTAAAATTAACATATTTACAATTAATATATAAAAAATTAATATTTTTACAATAAGTATTATTTATGAGATACACATGTTTTAGATTAAATTCTATTGGAAGATCATTATAAAGAGGAAACTAAAACAAAAATCATTTATGTAAATCAAATAATACATAATATTAATTTTACTGAAAAAATAAATATTTTTGGATTTGGAATAAATTAAAACTCCTTATTCTTTTTTAGAAATATAAGGTATTGGATTTTCAATAACAAAATTCATATTGTTATTTCTAAAAAAATTCTACTGTGATTTATTTAGAATTAATAACTTTTATGAATACTCTCTAACCTCCCTTTCAGGACACTTTTTTTAAAAAAGTAAATTCATAAATATTTATTAAAAAATTCGTAATTTTAGCTCTAAATCAGTTTTTTTTTAAATCATTAAAAAAGCCTATTCGGAATCAGAAAATATCTTCTAAATATTGGGCGTAAATTTCTTTACATATTTATGTAAGGTCTCGAGTGTTTTAACTGATTTCTGATTTCACCGTATACCTCCTCAATCTATAAGCTTATTCTTAACAAAATAGATAAACCATCTACAACCTCTTCTAAACTTTAATATACCGCTCTATTTATTGAAAAATCTGTAAAATTATCATCTGGTACGTTTTCATTGAGTACAC
>CAKKLC010014503.1:0-28844 GCA_918559645.1 Ceratonova shasta
TCTCAAATTATAGAATTTTAATTGTTTTGTAAATCCCGATATATAATTAATATATATTAATAGTTTAAATGTTTAAAATATGTAATTATGGTAACAATTCTCAAATTATAGAATTTTAATTTTTTTGTAAATTCCGATATTTATTAAATATATATTAATAGTTTATATGTTTTAAATATGAAATCATGTTAAATAATCTCATTTTATAGAATTTTAACTGTTTTATAAATCCCAATATGTATTTATTTATATTAATAGTTTATATGTTTGAATATGAAATCATGTTAAAAATTCTCATTTTATAGAATTTTAATTGTTTTGCAAATCCCGATATGTATTTAATATATTTTAATAGTTTATATGTTTCAAATATGAAATCATGTTAAAAATTCTCATATTATAGAATTTTAATTGTTTTGTAAATCCCGATATATAATAGATATATAAATAGTTATATGTTTTAAATATGAAATCATGTTAAAAATTCTCATATTATAGAATTTTAATTGTTTTGTAAATCTCGATTTATAATAGATATATTAATAGTTTATATGTTTTAAATATGAAATCATATTAAATAATCTTAAATCAGAAACTGTTAATTTTTGTGTAAATCGAAATATTTAGTAAACTTGTATTTACTACTAATATATTTAAAATATGAAATTATGTTTTTCATTTCTAGTTATGGATTTTCAATGATTTATAAATCATTATATATAAGAAAACGTATATTTATTTAGTATATGTATTAAATATGGATTTGAATTATATCATAGATTGTTAAATAATTTTTAAATTTTCGGGTATATATTTTAAAAATGGAAATAAGTTATAAATTTTACTATCATAGATATTTTTTTTGTAAATAAATCACAGAAATTTTTAAATGAATATTTGTTGTTAATAAATTTTATATGGAACAGACTTAAATAATTTAATATAATTTGTTTTTAAATAATAATAGTTTACATTAATTAATTGTTTAATGTTAAATAAATAAAATTTACTCACATAATGGGGTATCGATTACTTTATTTACAGCAATATATAGTTAAATATATATTAAAAGTGTAAATGTTTTAAATATGTATCCAATTTAAATAATCTCATGTCATAAACTGATTATTGTTTTTAAATTGCAATATGTAGTTAATTATAAATGGATTGTGTATATACTTTAAATATAGAAATATGTTGTATAATTTCATATTATAAATGTTCGATTTGTAATAACTTCATATTAAACTCATCTATGTATTTATATCAAATTTTATCCAAATATGTAACCAAGTTATATAATATCATGTCATTTTTTTTACTGTTTTATAATTTGTAGTATAAAGCTAAATATAAATGTATTGTGTGTATCTTTTTAATAAGTATCCAAGTTATCAAATATCTTATGATATATTTTTAATTGTTTTATAATTCTAAGTATAAAGAAAATATTAGTCTTATATGCGTTTTAAATATGGAATCTAACTATATAATAGATTATTGAATAATAAATGAATTTAAGTAAATAGTTAAATTATAATGATTGTGTAAATTTTTATGCACAATCGCCTTATATAATATAATGTTGACTGTTTTATAAACAACAATATGTAATTAAATATATGTTAATAGTATTTATTTTAAAACTGTAACCAAGTTAAATAATTTCATATTATAGAATTAAATTTTTTTGTAAATCAGAGTATAACTTAATAATTATTTTTGCCTATTTACTTTAAATATGTAACCAAGTTATATAATTTCATATCATGTATTTGATTCTTTTATAAATTGTAGTATATAGTTAAAATAAATTTATTGTTTGTGTTTTATACAAAAATGACTTATTTCATAGATTGTTAAATAAATTATATATCAAAATTTATTATTAAAAATATATCGTGTGTATACTTTTTGTATAGAATTTACTTTAATGTCGTATAATAAATTTATAAATAGTTTATTAATCAGTAAATAGTACAAATAAATTTATTGTTAATATGTTCTAAATATGAAATAGTTTTATAAAATAGATTGTTGATTGTTTTCTTAAATCATTGTATTTAGTTATAAATATATTTTTACTGTATGTGTTTAATACGGAATTGAGTTATATATTTTCGTCTAACATATATTTATAAATCACAATATATAGTAAAAATATATTTATTAAGTATCTATTTCAAAAATGAATTGACTTGTATAATTTGATATTATGTTTTATTTTATTACATTATACATATATTGATCGTCAAATTGGTTTAAAATTGTAACCAAGTCAAATAATCTCAATGCATAATCTATTGATTTGTTTTTAAATCGCGGTAACTAGTTAAATATATATTAATCGTATAAATGTTTTAAATATGTATCGAAGTTAAATAATCTCTTATCAGAAACTGTTGATTGTTGTGTAAATCACTGTATATAGTTAAACATGTATTTCATGCAAATAGGTTTTAAATATGAAATCTTGTTTTTAATTTCATATTATGAATTTTTAAAAAGATTTACGAATCTTAGTATAAAGGAAAAAATATATTTATCGAGTATGAGTATTAAATATAGAATAAAATTATATAATAGATTGTTGAATAATATATAAATTTTAGTATATATATATATTTATTGTGTGTATATATTCTAAATGTGGAAACAAGTTACATAATTTCATATTAAAAATGTTTGATTGCTAAAAAACGTCATTATTTACTTGAACGGGTATTCATCTCAAATTTGTTGAAAATATGTAAGCAGGTTATAAAATCTTTTATCATATATTTTTGATTGTTTTATATTTTGTAGTAAAAACATAAATATTTATTCATCTTTTATGTTTTTTTAATATAGAATTTAACTATATAATAGATTATTGAATAATTTATGAATTTCAAGTATATAGGTTAATATATATTTTTATATAGAATTACCTTATGTTATAAAATTTTGAATGGTTTATAAACATCAATATGTAATTAAATGTGTATTAATAGTGGGTATGTTTTAAGTATTTAACGAAGTTTTATATTCTAATTTTATAGAATTTTAATCGTTTTGTAAATTATTGTATATTTAAACAATTATGTATAGCGTATTTATTTTAAATATATAACCAAGTTATATAATATCATAAAATATATTTATTAATCGTTTGTAAATCACAATGAAACTAAACAATTATTCATCGCCTATTTATTTTAAATACGTAACCAAGTTATATAATATCATAAAATATATTTATTAAAAGTTTATAAATCACAATATATATAGTTGAACATATATTTTATATATGGAATTTACACTCATAACGGATATTACAACGGGTTATAAATATAAGGATATTGTTAAACATGTATTTTTTGTTCATGTGTTCTTAATACAAAATTTACTTATATAATAAATTCTTGATTGAGTTATCAATAGAAATATGTAATTAAACATATCCATTATTACATAAATGTTTTAAATATGTAAACCAATTAAATAATCAAATATAATAGATTTTTGATTGTTTACTAGTTTTTAGTATATAGTTAAACACATTTATCACAATCTATTTTAAATATTGAATTTTCTCAAAGATTTTGAATGTTTTTATTAATCATTGTATGCAGTTAAAAATATATTTATCTTGATGTGTTTTAAATCTGATATTGCCAAAAATAAAAGATTATTGAAATGTTTAAAAATCAAAATATATTTATAACATATATATTGAGTATATGTTTTTTATATAGAACCAAGTTATATTATCTCATTCGATATAAAGCTGAATCTTTTATGAAACAAAGTTTATAGTTATAGATGTTTTTATTTTATTATAAAAAAACTAATTATATAATGTCTAATAATATATTTATAAATCACAGAAATAAGACAAAAAATATATTTATTATTTATATATTTTAAGTCAGGTAATAAATTGTATAATTTTATTTCTTTAATTTTTAATAGGGTTGTAAAAAAATATATGTAGTTAAAGATATATTTATTGTATATATATACAAACTATGAAAATTAGTTATATTATTTCATATAATAGTTTTTTGTTTTGTAAAAACTTCAATATATAGTTAAACACATGTGTTTTAAATCTGTAGCTAATTAAAATATTCTTATATAATAGATTATTATATTTTTTTATAAATTCAATTATATAGTTAAACATATATTTTTTGTGTATATATTGTAAATATATACCAAAATATATAATTGTTTATAATAACTTCTTTGAAGGGTAATAAATCACAACATATAATTAATAATTAATTTGTGAGTCTTAGTATACACCTAATATTGACCAAATTATAAAATTTCATTTATTTTTTATTTAATAAATTTCAGTATATAGCTAAACATTTATTTATCTCGTATGTGTCTTAAATATATAATTTACTAAGACAAATAGCTGTTTATTGGTTTATAAATTACTGTATATAGTTAAACATATATAATATCGTTTAAGTGTTTTAAATATGTAACCAAGTTAAATAACCTGATATAATAGTTTTTATTATTTTATAAGTTGTGGCATATAGTTAAACATAATTTTAACTACTTACATGAAAAATATGTAACCAAGTTAAATAAGCTCATATCAAAGACTTTTTATTGTTTTATAAATTATGGTATATAGCTGAACATTAATTTATCTCATATGTGTTTTAAATATAGAATTTACTTTGACGATAAGCTGTTGATTGTTTTATAAATTGTGGCATATAGTTAAACATAATTTTTAATACTTACATGAAAAATATGTAACAAGTTAAATAAATTCAAATCATACACTTAATTGTTCATAAATTACTATATATAGTAACACATAATTTTTGCAACACAAGTTATAAATATGTAACCAAGTTAAATAAGCTCATATCATAGACTTTACTGTTCATAAATGACTGTATATAGTTAAAAATAATTTTTGACACACACACGTTATAAATATGTAACCAAGTTAAATAAGCTCATATCATAGACCTTATTGGTTTATAAATTGTGACATATAATTAAACATAATTTTTGACACACACGTTATAAATATGTAACCAAGATGAATAGGCTCATATCATAGACTTTATTGAATATAAATTACTGTATATAGTTAAACATAATATTTGACATACACACGTTATAAATATATAACCAAGGTAAATAAGCTCATATCTTATAGTTTTTATTGGTTTATAAATTGTGGCATATAGTTAAACATAATTTTTGACACACACGTTATAAATATGTAACCAAGTTGAATAATCTCATATCATAGACTTTATTGGTTTATAATTTGTAGCATATAGTTAAACATGATTTTGGACACACACATTATAAAGATGTAACCAAGTTTAATAAGCTCATAACATAGACTTTATTCTTCATAAATTACTGTATATAGTTAAACATAATTTTTGACACACACGTTATAAATAAATAACAAAGGTAAATAAGCTCATATCTTAGAGTTTTTATTAGTTTATAAATTGTGGCATATAGTTAAACATAATTTTTGACACACACACGTTATAAATATGTAACCAAGTTGAATAGGCTCATATCATAGACTTTTAATTGTTTTATAAATTATGTTATATAGCTGAACATAATTTTTGACACACCCGTTATAAATATGTAACCAAGTTGAAAAGGCTCATATCATAGACTTTTTATTGTTTTATAAATTATGGTATATAGCTGAACATTGATTTATCTCATATGTGTTTTAAATATAGAATATACTTTGACGATAAGCTGTTGATTGTTTTATAAATTGTGGCATATAGTTAAACATAATTTTTAATACTTACATGAAAAATATGTAACCAAGTTAAATAAATTCAAATCATACACTTTATTGTTCATAAATTACTATATATAGTAACACATAATTTTTGCAACACACGTTATAAAATATGTAACCAAGTTAAATAAGCTCATATCATAGACTTTATTGGTTTACAAATTGTGGCATATAGTTAAACTTAATTTTTAATAAACATGTTATAAATATGTAACCAAGTATAATAGGCTCATATCATAGACTTTATTGTTCATAAATTACTGTATAAAGTCAAACATTATTTATGACACACACTTTATAAATATGTAACCAAATTAAAAAAGCTCATATTATAGAGTTTTTATGTTTAATAAATTGTGGCATATAGTTAAACATAATTTTGGACACACACATTAAAATATATAACCAAGTTAAATAAGCTCATATCTTAAAGTTTAAATTGGTTTATAAATTGTAGCATATAGTTAAACATAATTTTTAAAAAACAAGTAATAAATATGTAACCAAGTTGAATAGGCTCATATCATAGACTTTATTGTTCATAAATTACTTTTTATAGTTAAACATAATTTTGGACACACACATTATAAATATATAACCAACTTAAATAAGCTCATATCTTAAAGTTTAAATTGGTTTATAAATTGTGGCATATAGTTAAACATAATTTTTAATAAACACGTTATAAATATGTAACCAAGTTGAATAGACTCATATCATATACTTTATTGTTCATAAATTACTGTATATAGTTAAACATAATTTTTGACACACACATTATAAATATGTAACCAAGTTGAATTGGCTCATATCATAGACTTTATTTTTCATAAATTACTATATATAGTTAAACATAATTTTTGACACACACGTTATAAATGTGTAACCAAGTATAATTAGCTCATATCATAGACTTTATTGTTTATAAATTACTGTATATAGTTAAACATACTTTTTGACACACACGTTATAAATATGTAACCAAGATGAATAAGCTCATATCATAGACTTTATTGGTTTATAAATTGTGGCATATAGTTAAACATGATTTTGTACAAACACGTTATAAAGATGTAACCAAGTTAAATAAGCTCATAACATAGACTTTATTGTTCATAAATTACTGCATATAGTTAAACATAATTTTTGACACATACCTTATAAATAGGTGACCAAGGTAAATAACCTCATATAATAGATTGTTAATTGTTTTAAAAATCCAAGTCTTTCATTGTCAATATATTGTTTATGTATGTTTTTTAAATCTGTAATTATAACAAATAATTATAGATTGTTGATTTTTTTACAAATCTTAATATATAGTTTAACATATATTTACCGTGTATTTATTTTGAGTACAAAATCTAGTTTTTCCTTTCATATCATAAATTTTTGAATTCTTGATAAATCACATTTTATTTAACGTGTATTTATTATGTATGTGTTTTATAAATGGAATTTATTTTTAAAACTCCATATGAAAGATTTTTGATTGTTTAATAAATAATATGACAAGTCAATAAATATATTTATTTTCTATATTTTTGTATTGAATTGATTTGTATGATGTAATTTAATATATTTTTAAAGTTTGTAAATCACAATATATAGCAAAAAATATATTTTGTGTATGATTTTAATACTGAATGAGTTTTATGATTTCAAATCAAAAATTCATAAATCAAGTATAATAAAAGATATTTTTAAAAAATTTAGGTTCTATAATATCAAAGACTTATATAATTAATTGTTAATTAGGTTATAAATGATTGTACATAGTTAAACATATATTTATTGTATATGTGGTGTAAATAACTATTAAATTATTTTATTTCATATAATAGATTCTTTAATGGTTATAAGTCACAATATTTAGTTATAAATATATTTATTGTGTATGCGTTCTATATGAAATGTAGTTATATAATATTATGTAATATATTTATATAGGGTTTACAAATCATAAAAATATAGTTACACATATTAAAAGTGTATGTGCTCTTAATATGTAACCAAGATAAATAATCTCATTTTATATATTTTTGTTTGTTTTTTTAATCACATTACATAGTTAAACATGTACTTATCACATGTATCTAAAATATAAAAACACATTAAATAATCTCATATATTAAATTTAATTATGGGTTATAATCTTAGTATATATTTAAACATATATTTATAGTTTATTTGTTTTAATTATAAATTTGACCTATATAATAGATTTTTGTTTGGTTTAAAAATTACATTAATAGTCCAAAAAACACTTATTTTATATGAATTTTAATCATGTAATTATTATATATAATTTAATATCATATATTTCTAAATAGATTATAAAATTCAGTATTCAGGTAAAAATAAATATTGATTTATATGTTTTATCATTAGAAGTAATATAATAAATTAAATGCCTGTATTGTTCAAAAACAGTTAAGTTTAAATGCACTATGAAGAGAACAAATATTATAAATAAAAGCTTGTTAAAAACACATTTTTACATCTCTTATACAATTTACAGTCATAATATAAGATTTTATTTAATATTAAAATCAAAAGGTCTACTTTACTAATAAAAGAAAAAAAATTTTCATTATTCGTCTATTTTAACCAAAAATAGTGAATATCTTTACATGGACAAATTTTCCTTAAATATAATTTGGCGTTTTATACATATATTATTAGCTTAATTATTATGGCAAAATTATATTTGATAGATTCTCTGTTTGAAAGTATATGTTATTTTATATGTGTGTATGGTTTAGTAAGTGATATTTAGCTTCTTTAGCTTAAGCTCTCTTTATTCATATCAAATAAAATCTGTTAATTAAAACAAAAATTGATTTTGCTTTAATTTTATTACTGTAAATTCTTTGTTAATATTCTAGCTATCAATAAAACCTAAATCTGGTATATAATTAAAAAAAATTTGAAGGGTCTCGTACAAATACTTAATTTTATTTTATATTTACTAATCATTTGATCAATTGTAATAACACAACATTTTTTTCTTATAATAAAATAAAATAGTCGGCAGTATTTTTATTTAATTTTTATTCCTTTTTTTTTAAATTAATTGCCAGAAATTAGACCAGATACCTTTTTATACAGTTTTTTGTATATATTTGATTGACAAAATCTTTAAGTTTATAGAAGAAAGTTGAAAAATGAGGCATGTTTACCTTTACTTGTTTGACTAATTTAAAGAATTTTTTTTTGCTTAATGAACCAACTAGTGTTGTTTTTTACAAGTAAACCTACTAGTAAAAATGTTGTCGTTTTTGATATTGCTTTCACAGTTTGTAAATATTTAAAATATTAACAGAAAAATCTTTTCATTAAACAACATTTTTTGTGTTCTTTCTTCATCTTTTCTTGTATTTGCCACGTATTGAAACCCATTCAAAATAAATTTATTAAAAAACATTTAAAGAAGCCATTATTTTACGCCAAATTTGTTAAAAAAATAATTGGCTTAAATGTAATATTTTTTCCGTGATTATAGTAACTTGACTATTATCAATTAATATGTCCCATATTTTCAATATAAAAGAAAATTTGTTTGTTTTTAGGTATATAATTAATTCATCTCAATTATTAAAACGAATAAATATTAGGAGCTGCTTAAACTTATCTCTAGTATATAAAAAATTAAAGACCTACCTTTGGACCATAGATAACTTTATTTTATTTTCTTTGCTTTTTTGGCTCCTTAAGCATATAAAATCCTGTATATTCTATAAAAATATGAAATTTTTGTCTATTTATACCTAATAACTCGACCATCTTTTTCTTTTCATATTTTTATATATTGCTCAATATAGGAATCTATTATTAAAAAAGAATGATTAGTAAGATTATTTCTTATATTTTTTTTGTAAAGCTTATTTAATCTTTCAAACATTTAAACATACAATAAATTGAAAAACATTAAGAATCAGCTTCACCAGGAAAATTTTTTTACATGTAACCATCTATAGTAGTAATGATTATATGGAACTCTTTTTAAGTGTATTCTTCAGTTTTAGAGCTAATTACAATCCTAAAACTATTTATTGGTACATTCATTCTATTCGTTATCTATCATTTATACGTCCTTTCCTTCATCAAATAATTTATTATCGATATAATTAGATGCATTTTTACACAATAACTCCTACCTATTTGGAACAGGTTGTATAAAAAAACACTCGTCATTCATGTTCCTTAGCTTTATAATAACTTTCATTGAATATATTTTTCATAAAATTTGATGATATAAAAACTATGAAATAACTCAAAAGTCTTTGTAAATCCATAAAAAAATAAGAAAATAGACCAAAAAGTGCATATTTTGATATTATTTTTTATATGAAAGCATGTAAAATACGAAATTGAACTTACCTCTTCACTTACTATTTTATCTACCTTCATAGTACAAGAGTTGTGGTGATAGGATTGACAAAAAGAATTTTAAAAATAACAGATTTGAGTTATGAAAGTATAGAACTTTAACTAGATTCTTTAAGATTCTTTATACACGTAAAATTTACTTAATTAAACCATAAATAATATTATTTATTAAAACTTTAAAGTATTCAAAATTTCTTATTTTAGATTACACTGGTATAGTACATATGTATATTACAAATAAGAAAAGAATATAAGAAACAAATATCTATAATATTCTATACATGTTGAATTTAAAGTCCAGAAAGTATTCAGATGTTTAAAATTATATACCTTTAATTTCAAAAACCTTGACATTATTTGGTTTAGGCTATCTAGTGTTAATAAATTCTATAAAAATAAAATTTTTATCTGTAACAAATAAAATTCATACAATAATATTAATTTAAATTAAAACTATCAAATAATAATAAAAACTCATTTTAAGCTAATTACTATCCGTTTATTCGTTCAATTTTAAAAATCTTATTAATTTTGAAATATTTATCTCAAGTTATATACATTCGTATAAATGAATAAATAAAAGTAAAACTTAAATTATTTAAACTAGTTTAAAAAAATTATCCAAATTCGATCGTGGGTTAATAATAAATTAATTTGAAAATATTAAAAATAATCAAATTAGTTATATTTTATCAAATGAAAATATATTTTTTGAATTCTAATAAAACGCTTACATAAATTGTCATATATAAGCAAATTTTTAAATTTATACACAATCCTCATCAATAAAAATCCCTAATTTTTTATTTGATAAATTTTATTAAATTAAACCTTTTTTTAATATCATAGAAAACAATTTTAATATTCATGTATTCAATTATTATAAATGAACCTTAATTATATTATCTAACCATGATAATTACAAAAAATAATATTTTCCTTAACATTTTTATACGAAACTTATTAATCCTATTCTTTTAGTTTACAACATCCTTTTATATAAGAATTTCAAAAATGTTATTTTAAAATTATATACGTGAATTTAACAAATTAAAAGTACAAAAAGCTTAAATTGTTTCTGTACAAATTTTATTGTTTTTTATTTTTAATGTTAAAATAAAGAAGAATCAACAAATTTATTCAAAAATTTACAACTGAAGATTGATTTTAAATGTTTGAAAATATATCAAAAAAATCTACTTGACCAAAAAAGAGGAAGCTTGTATATGCATAGATGTAACCTAAAACAATTAAATTATTTTCATGTGAATAGTTATCTATTTAAAAATATTGAAAATTAATGTCACAAACTGCAGTTTTTATATAATACACGTAATTTCAGCAGATAGTTTGAGCAGGGAATAAAACAATCCTAAAAAATTTATTACGTAGTTATTTACAATTTTAAAAAGCATTAATTGATTTATTTTAATAGATACAGTTTTTCAAATTATTACTTTAAAAATGAACTTTGTTGTAGCAGTAATATAAATCAGTGAGAAGTATGGCATTGTTTCTGTATAAAGAGTTTTTAATAAACTTTTCTATTTAAGTTAGTCTTTTAATCAGTCCTTAACAAACAATTACCTTAAATTTTTGAAAAAGTTTTAAGCTCTAACAATTCAATTCGATAAATCAAAAGTCAAATATAAAAAAATTGATTTATCACCTTAAACATTAAAGATTTGTGTGAATAATATATAAACACTATAAATAGACATTGAAGTACATATCTATGTATTTAAAAAGATAACACTATAATAAAGAAAGCGATGTATCCAAATTAGCCATTCAATTATTTGTGAGTTTATGTGCAATAGTTTGTCAATTATTTGTTATTTCAGGATATATTGTAGTATATATGCTAGTTTATTTAAATAAATAAAATTTGATCAAGAATTTAAACTTTATTAGAAATTTTGCTGAAAATGCTTTATACGGTGCCATTTTAATTTCTAAATAAAAAACTAAAAGAATGATTCAAAATTTAAATAAAGGAGTAAATGTTGTTTTCATTATAAAGTCATTAGAAAAGTTATTTTGGATACATTTTGTTTAAATGGTATATAATTGTTTAAAATAGTTTTCTTCAGAGAATTTACTAAAAAAATATTTTACTAGATATTGTTAAATAATATATATTGATTTTAAAAAAAAATTTTGACAATAAAAGGTAAAGACATCATATTTAATGAGAAATTAACAGTATTTATACAACTTTAATGAGTAAATATCTTTACTGAAAGAATTGAAATTAGTATTTTATCAAAAAGATATTGTTAATTTAATGATTTTCAACTAGTATGTAATTCTAGTTTTGAAATTATTAGTCAGAATCTGTGAGTAGAATCTTCTAAATATCAACTACTGGAAAAATCGGAAAGAAAGACTAAAAAATATGTTCGGATTTTAAAAAACATGAAATTAACCAAAATAATTTAACTTTTATAATATATAAAACAACAATCTTGAAAATTTTAAACTTTATTTAAATTAGAAAAACTATTTAAAAGTTATAATTTTTAATAATATACAATATAATTATTGAAAGCAAATAAGCATGGTAATATGTGGTTCCTTTGACCATGCAATTACCTTTTTGCGTGCGAATGGATTTTTATCTGAACAAGACCACTGTCACAAATGTAAGAAGCAAATGAAAAAACTTTAGGGTGAATGGCCTAAACTTGTAATAGTTATAAAAAAGTATTTTTCTTTAAGACGGAATTCTTTTTTTATGCAGTTTAAAAATTCTTTCTTTAAATGTATTCACTTGTTGTACTTTTAGGCATCAAAAGACCCTAAAAACAAGCAATTGAATACTGGAGTTTGTAAATCCGTGGCGACGTTATTCTTTAGTGCATGTAAAAAAAATGCTAGTTGTTACTTTATTCAAAACCCAGTATTACTTGGTGATGCTGTTCGAGCTTATCAGAATGACGAGTTACTTTTTCGTTATTAGCTAAAAAACCACAGAGGCATAACACCCGATTACGAATAATGGGTTTTTGCTTTGATTGACAATGATGTAAATTACAGCGAGATCTTTTTTTAAAAATAATGAAAAACTGTTCAGAAAACTCATAACTACCAATTATCTCTAATGTGGTTGGGAGTGGAACTTGTATTATAATCGATGAATTGAGGTTTTAAAACCAGTTAAATAATATTAAGGGTTATACACATAGTACTGTAAACCAATCGGTTTATATTGTTGACCAGGAAATCGGAAAGAACACTCTAAGTATTTAATTATTATTGGGAGTGTTGAAAACCATGAAAGGTGTTAAAGGAACATTTTTGGAATTTTATCTTCAAGAATGTATGTGGACGCAAAATATTCAAAAAAGGTACTTGAATACGGTGTTTGATATGATTAGAAATTACTATTAAAAAGTTATTTGGTGATGTTATTTTTAATTAAATTTTATGTTTAAAAACTTGTGTAATACTAAAAAAACAAGGGTTTTAAAATTTAAGTTTTAAAATTAAAATTTTTTTTATTTTTGGTTTTTAAAATGTTTTTATAATTTTTTAAGTTTTGATTTTTCTAGGGGGGATAACAATCTTTTTTGGAAAAAGGATAAAAAAAACAATCTTTATCCAGCATTATATATTCTTATATCATTATCATTTTAAATGTAAATTTTTTTACAAAAAATTAAGTCTGAAGTAAACTAGATTCATAGTTTATACACATAATATTTTAATTTTATATTAAAAGACTTAGTTGGTTAAAATTACACAACTAATGAGCGATATTAATAAGATATGGTTATATTTTTAGTAATTTAATGTTGCATTGGCTTGGCCTTATTAACTTTGATTTTTAAATGTGTGATGTTGTATTTACAATTTATTTCAATTCGTATTTGGAGATTGTTATTGCAGAATTAAGATAAAGCAACTACTTTTAATTATAAGTTCAAAACATATAATATTTTTACATTTCGAATTTACCAAAAATATTAAAAAAATAGGTACAATGAATGTAATGATCATAAGAAAATTTAAAGTTAGAATTTTTATTTAAAAATTGATGTTTTCTTTAAAATTTAAAAGAATTTTACAACTTCACAACATTTTTTTAATATTAAAGGGAATTTAATTGAAGAGTCTTGAAGAATTTATCAATTTTTACATTAAAATACAAAATTATTTTATCTAGTATGAATATTCTTAAAAAATGTTAATAGATTTTTATCAATCTTTATATTATGAAAAATTATTATATTTGAAAGAGACGATTAATAAATTATTTTGGTTAATGTCGGTATCACGGCGGATTAAAATTCACATGTCAACATTGAAAATTTTTAAGCCTTCTCCTTTATAAAGACAAAAAAAAATAGTAGCCGAACAAATGTTTTAATCTATTGATGATATAATGGCACTAGACTTTACTGAAAAGTATATATAGTCATTGTTTGCTACAAAAGTGATCCTGAACCTTTTTTAGCTCGATGTGGTTTAATTAGAATTTCATAGACATGAGATTTGCAATCTACAAAACACAAAAAATAGTATTAATAATGACCATTATTTGTTGCCTTATAAAAAAAATGTCTGTAACAGATAGATTTATTTGGAATTACAAGAAACCTTGTTTGGTGTTTATTTGTCTTAGAAAAGATAATTTTTTCTTTGATACAAGTAAAAATTTTGGACTGATATTAAATAATTTTTACAAATATCCGAAAGCTGATTCATTTCAAGATATTGAACATGAGACTGTTTGTCATAAAACAAGTATAATCAAATATGCAGATCTAGTAAGGGAGGTAATATGTTATCACGTTGCCTAGAATAGTTAGAAATTAGGTGGTTTCAACCCTGATGGAAGCAGAAAATTGTTGAATTAGGAAAAAGTATCTTTTTTGATAGGAAATACAACATGTGCCTAATTAATGGACAATGATTTGTAGCTGGTATAGAGGAGCAAAGTAAAAAGGTTTCTTTTGTACCTTTTGCTAATCGTAATGCTCAAACAATGGTTCAGATTATTAGATTTATAAGACTGTA
This sequence comes from Ceratonova shasta, assembly GCA_918559645.1. Classification (NCBI taxonomy): domain Eukaryota; kingdom Metazoa; phylum Cnidaria; class Myxozoa; order Bivalvulida; family Ceratomyxidae; genus Ceratonova; species Ceratonova shasta. The sequence continues at coordinate 15,215 of CAKKLC010014503.1, forward strand.
AACTGCGCTCTAAAAATGTGTCAATCATGAGGATTCGGATGTTCATACACATATTAATGATGATCTGGTCTTCAAGTAGAAAGTCTTTCTTTCAAAATTAGACATTAGTGTTGAGGAACATTTTGAATATTCAACATAATTAATGAGACTACAACATAGAAAAAAGTTAACGATTTAATACTATACTTTATCTTTTAAAAAGAAAAACAACTAATTATATTATTTGAAAAATTTTTCAAAGCCACCATATAAATTAAAAGCCTCCTTGAAACCAATACTAACCATTATTTTGTGACTGTCTGCTGACAAAAAAACATATGATTTTGTATTGTTTTAAATTTTTTTAATTGAATATAATTTTTACTCAAAGGTTTATTTTTTACTCTTGTAAAAAAACCTCAAAACAAAAGATCTAAGATACCAATTTGAATTTTTTGATTATCATTTTATTTAAAAAATAACATTAATAAAAAAAAGTTAGTAGGAATGTTTGCATACTATAAAGACATTTTGAAATTTTCTAAATGTCATAGATATTTAAAAATTTAAAAGTGGTGAGAAAAATCCTAAAATATATCCATAAATCTAAAGGAGTGGTAAAATTTAATAAATACTACTTAAAATCAATAATAGAAGGATATCCAATTAAATTAAATAAATATTTATAAATCAAGTTTGTTTTCTCTTGAACAACTTTTAAGATAATCTTAAGTTCTTTTTCAAAAAGATTAACAGGAAATTTTTTTAAAACATTTAAAACTGCTATTAACAAAGACATTTTATTTATCTTTTGCTATTATCTTGACAAGAAACTTAATCATTTATGAGTACATTTATCACAAGAGATTATAATAGGGTCTTATATAACTATCTGAAGAAAACAATTCATATAAAAGTAGTATCTTTTTTTACAATTAAAAACTTATTTAACATAAACAAAAATTCTTATTTGTATTTAATTAGATAATTTTAATGTTTTTGAATAGGAATTTATAAAATCTGCTTTAAAAAAGTACTAAAAAATTGTAATGAAAAAACTAACTAGGTTTATAGCAAAGCTGCTGAAAAAAATATCAAAATTTAGTAATTTAATATAAAAATATTTAGAAACGATAATACTATATTGCATTCAGCGTAGATCATACTAAAAGAATTCATTTAGCTTAATTTATAAAATGTGCTGAATCAGTCTTATGCTCTGAAATTACACTTTTTTACTAACACATTTAAAAATCCTTATAGCAATTTATTATAAGCAAACATTTGAATTTTTTCAAGTCTTGACAATTATATAACAACATCTTTTTATGAAGAATCTTCAAGGTAAACAAAAATAACTTTTATTTGTTGCTTAATCTTTGATAAAGTTAATTCAAAACAATAATAAATTACTTTTATATAAAATTGTTATTATTTTTAACTTTGAAAAATAATAAGAACAAACATAAAATTATGAATATTAAATAAATTATTATCATAAAATAACCACCGACTACATCAATAACATTTATTATAGATTTTTAGCTTTGAAGGTCTCTTATCATTAAAAGAAAGTTTTATCGTATCATTTTCACATAACTTTAAATTTAAAGTATTTCTATCAATTAATGTAATTATTTTATTATAATTTATTTCATGACAAATAATTATTCATAACTAGGGCGTCTAAAATGCAATTTTTACAATTTTTATACAATTTTTGAATTTTTTATGATTCTAATGCAATAAAATTGCATTTATTTTTTACCCTTCATATAGGACGAAAAAAGGAAGAAAGATACATTCAAGTAACAAAATATGTATCACTTTATAAAAATTATTTTAAACTAACCCCAAAGGGAGAGTTGTTTTGCAAAAGATGTTCATGCGTTGTCGACTCAACAAGATAGTCTAATGTGGATTCACATAAGGCGACAAACAAACATATCAACTCCAAAAAATCCAACTATTCACAAACCTTTTTCCTTACCAAAAGCAATGATAAAATAATAAAATTAATACAACTGTTAGTGGAAGCAGACATTCCGCTCCATTAATTACGAAATGATAGCTTTAAAAAGTTTATACCTGAATTAAATGGACTAATAATACTAGCTTCTACCGCATACTATCATTTTGTTGATCTTGCTTCTAAAAATAAATTAGAATTGATAAATTACTTCGAATGTGGTGATATTTTTTTGGTTATATACGAAACAGAAATAAAAAGAAAAAAGGATGTAAACGTACTTGCTGCAAGACTAGAAACTCCAAATAAAATTTTTGTTATTGATTGTATTGAGCTCTATACGACTCAAAATTCAATTATCATAGAAGAATTAGTAAATGATGCATTTGAAAAAATAAACGTTAAAAAAATAAGTTTGGCCCTAAACATATCGGACGCAGCTCGCTACAAGGTGAAGAGATGAAGAAAGAAATACCGTATCTGGTACATATTTTATGCCTTGCTAATTTGTTACATAACGTGGCCATGATAATAATAGAATCGTTTCAAGGGGTGGATTTTTTAATTGCTTCTATTAAGGCTTTAACTTTAAAGAATCGTACAATTTCAATGATGTTTGAAGAAATAGGAATGCCGCCTAATGTAATAATAACACGTTGGTCTAGCTGGTTCAACCACGTTATATATTATGCTGATAATTTTCCTATTATAAAAGAGATAGTCCTGGGTCTTAACGATATGGAATTATCGTTTCAATTGCAAAGTTGGCTGTTTTACAATCGAATATTATCAAAGATCTGTTTGAAATCGGATGGTCTATTTGTTATTTAATTGAAATTTAAGATAATTTTGAAGGATCTAAATTTAATATCATGTCTGGGTATAAAATAAATCCAACATTGAATTTTACAATTGATAAAGCCGATGTTTAATCGTATATTAAAGCAAAATATGAAGTAAATGACATTTTAAAAATCGCAACTTTGCATCTAAAAGAAAAAGTGTCGCCATTGAAGAATATTCTTTTGAACAATTGCCAACCGACTGATAAGGTAGTTGATAGAAGCTTTTCGATGTTAATAAACTACTAGCAAAAAAATGTAACTTTCATAGAAATAATATTTTAATTATTTCTCTATGTATTACAATAGTAAAGTAGCAGCTTTTGATGAAAAACTGGTAAAAAAAAATGATTGAGGTGGATAGCACGGAGAATAAAAAACAGAGGAATCAACTGAAAGTGATTTTAATTTAAGAAAACGTGCTAAAATATTAATGCAATTTTTTAATTTTAAATGCAATTTTTGGACGCCCAAATTATCAATAAATTTATTATTCTAATTACTTTCTATTACTTATTCTTAATTTATATTGTTCTTCTTACCTATGATGAATTCCTTTCATCATCAATGGTTATTTTCAAAATTATTTTTTTTTCATAAATGACAAGATATTTTGTATTAAAATATGGAAAATATCAGCCTAAAAAATGTATTTAATAAAATAAAAATTCTAGCAGATTTTATTTATTACTTTACCTACAAAATATAGATGATTAAATTTTTATTTTATTGTTGTTTACTTTTTTAAAAGTAAGAATAATATTTAACTACACCAATTCTTATTTTTTCAAAATAACTGAAGTAGAAAACTGATAATAAGTACTAGTCAGAGACATTATTTTAGACAAGGGGTTTATATATAAAAAAAATTTTGATATTTAAGAAAATAATTAATTAATTAATTAAAATCCATTAAAGATTTTTTTCAAAAATTTTTAATCTTTTATTCATAATAAAATCCATACACACCTATTGGCATGCACATCAATGTTAATACTTTTACAGCTAAAAGAAATTTATCTTTGGTTCTTTTTAGCTTGCTTATGTGTATTTTCTTTATTCTCCTCTTTTATAATTTCAATTTCAACTTCAAAAACGTTTTTTAAAATCATATTCAAAAATATTCGTATTATCGAGATATTATTATCTAGGTGATTTTTATAACACATGAACAACTCATAAAGTTACTGATTGCTAATATTGTTATTATCAAATGATAAACTTGTAGTTTTTTAAATTATCAATTTTACATTCTATTTTGACTCATTGTGCAAATTAACATCATCTCTGTGGTCTTTGAAACTAGTTTTATGATTTATGTCATGTGATATAGGTTATTGTTGTCATACATCAAAAATAATAAAGCAAAACTCTTAAAAATAATAAGAATTGGTAAACTTGTATAAGTATCATTTTTTACTTAAATATGATCGTTCTAAGAAGGAATTGTCGATATATAATTTCATGTATTTAATTACATGTTAATCCATTGGTTAGATCATGATGTAACATTTATTAAATATTTTACTTTAAACTAAGAGTTTATACAATTTAGAACATATTCTATATTATGCCTCGGCAACCTATTACCCACGGGTCACTAAATAACTCGTTTCATGATTTCAAGTGACCTAACTGAATTCCGCAAATACCATTTATTAAATTAAATATTTTGTACATACGCTGAGTTAGGTGTTTTAGTGCTTGAATAAGCTCAGTTATATCTTTGTTATGACCAAAAATCTGTGAATCAAATTATTGGTGCTTTCTTAAACTGTTAATTGTCAGTAGACGGATACTAGTTGCGTCACTTGGAGAAGGATTGTCAAAATAATGAATATCAAAAACATTTGTTAACCATGGATAAATGCAAACTGAAAAAAGATTATTTTAAGATATGTGAACTGAAGAATATGGATGTATCAAAAAACTCTGATAAATTGGTATGTACTTTTTGCAAAAATATAATTCCTGCCAATTCTTTAAATATTGAATTAAATTTTTTTATCCAAACATAATGATGTGAGTGAAATGCCAAATACATAAAAATATAAATAAATTTCAAAACTTTGGTCAAATTTTTATAAAATAAAAAAAATTTGTTAAAGAGTTACGTTAATGCACACCATTACGCTACATCAGGTAGCTTTTTTGAAGTTCATAACATTGGTAATAAAGGAAACCCGTTTATAGATTGCGAATTTTTATAAAATACATTTATAGATTGTTCCGTATATTTATTTGATGATTTAAAAAAACAAAAAATTATTGAAAGAATTAAAGAAATGTCTTTATCAGGCAAAACGGTTAACATCCTATTGAAAATATGGTCAAAAATATTTACACCCAGATTAAAAATGATTTGTTATCTAGTGATGTAATAAGCATGGTCTTGATGAAAGTATAGATGTAAATAGTATGGCTAGGTTGAGAAATATTATTAGATTTGCATCTATAAATTCTTCAAACATTAATAAATACCTATGCACCCCTACTTCAATAAATGACACGACTAAAGGTACTGATTTTTCCGTCAAGTACAAGAGTTTACAAAATTCAGTAATGATAAGGTACTAAATTTAAAAAGATAATTGTTTTCAATAACAACTCATGGTGTTCCGTCTATGGTAGGAAAACATGTAGGATTTTTTCAACTGAAGGAGAAAAAGTTTTATCATCCAATATTTTAATTCTATTGTATCATACATAAAGAACATTTATTTTTAAAAGAATCTACACAACAATTTATGTGTGTAATAGAAAAAGTGACTAAGATCATAAATAAAATAGTAACACGATCTCCATTTACACAATTGCGGTTTAAATTGTTTTTAGAAAAAGTTGAATCTAAATATGGAAATTTATTGTTACATGCTGAAATACGATTGTTAAGTCGAGGCAAAGTTTTAGAAATATTTGTGGAGTACTTTGATGATATAGAAATATTTTTATATGAAATCGGTAAAAATGACATCAAATTTAACGATTAACAACGTGTTTTAAGATTTTTGTTTTTTACAGACATTATGAAAAATTATAAAAATTTCAACATTTGACTTCAAGAAACGACCACATAAGTTTGAGAACGTACGAGAAACGATAGAGTTTTTTATCAAAATTTTTATTATTTGAAACTGATATAAAAATGGAACATTGATGTTTTTTCCATTGGTTAAAAACCGACAAAAAATATTATATTGATAAAACAATCAAATTATGTTCAAGAGATATATTTTGAATATTTAAATTGAATTCAAAAATAGATTTTAAAAATTATAGAAGCACGGCGAAATGTTTACTTTCATAATAAATCCTGATAAAATAGACTAATAAAATATAGAAATGAAATATTTTAAAATTCTTAAAATTGATAATCTTAGTTTGGAAATAATTGATTTAAAAACATAATATTGTGGCATGATAAATTCAAAACGTTACGAAAAGATTAGGAAAAAACAGAAGCAATTCTTTGTATAATATTGACGTGTTGGGCATCACTTTCTTCAAAGTTTTTGTCTATAAAAAAATTTCCTTAGCAATTTTATCAGCTTTCGGATCCACGTACAAATATTAACAAATATTTTCAAATATGAATTATATTTTAAGTAGGAGCAGAAGCAGTTTGAATAACTAAAAATCAAAGGCTAATATTTGTCTTAAGGTGACTAAATATTAAATAGACATAACTAAACTGACGTCACAAATTAAGTATCAAAAAGCCAATAATAAGAGTTTTTAAAAATAGAGATCATAATAAAATAAATGTTGTTATTTTAATACATAAATTAAAAATATTAAAAAATTACATTTTGAAATCAAATTATTTTTTATGAAGCTTTAGCTATTTGATTAATAAGTATATTAAAATACTCATTGACCCGAATAGTTTTTCAAATAGTCACATTTTTTCTTACTTTGACCCGCAGGAAAAAAAGGTTGCCAGGGCCTGTTCTATATGATGAGACCGTATATTATCTAAAATTTATAAAACAATTTCTGATAACTCAATACTTTTGTAATAAAAAAGAATCCATACATCCCTTGAATTATTTTTATTTAACACAAAAATTTTTGTATATTTTTAAAACATCTAAAATTTTAAAATATATTCATTCTTAATTGATGAATTATATGAAATTCTAAATTATTACTACAAACATACAGTTATACATTAATTATTTAATATAATACTATTCATAAATCCTTTCAATCTATGCCTGTTTTTTTGTATGAATTTTATATACACACTAGAGGGTCTTTTTATTACAAGTATTCTTAATAAATAATTCTATGTATCTTTTAGCTTTTTTTAAACAAACAAATTTTTCTTTGTCTTTAAAGGTCATAAAAACCCTATTTTCTTAAAAATAATTACAAATGTTACCTGCAACTGATTTGATTTTTGAATCTAAATTTATCTTTCTATCCGAAAATAAGGCTTTATCAAGTTTTCTATAAGTAAAAAGGTTTCTTATTCTTCGTACACCGTCTGTTTCATTTGTTTCTCTTCATGTATGATATAATAGTTTTCCAAAGTTATATTTTTTAGTGATTATTTTGTGGCTATTATAAGATCAAAATATTTTTTTATTATAATTTTTCTTCATGTATTATTATATTATTCTTTCTTAAAATGCCCATATTGTTATTATTTTGTTGATCATAAGAATTACTTAAAGCATATTCAGTATCACACAAGTATCTATTATAAATCATTAGCTATCTTTTTACATATCATTCTTGTTCTAAAAATAGTTTGCCTTATTTTTAACTTTCATTAATAAATATAAAATTATTGGCAAATTTCTTCTAATCAATATTTAACTACCATTTTTTTTAAATAATTAAAAAAAAAATATTACCATAACTGCAATCTCAAATTATCTGTGTTCTACTGTATATTTAATTTTGAAAAAAAAATTTAGTACATAAATAAATATTACAGGTTATATAAAAAATTAAAAAAGTCAGAAATATTTTTTATATTTAGATACGTCTTTTAAGACTTAGTAGGCAGCTAACTATGCATTATTTTCAAATTTTTGTATAATCCATTAATTCATAATAATAATCAGTGTAATTGTAAGTTTATTTTAACCTTCTATCATTCAATTATCAATTAACTATTAAAAGAATCGTTTTATACACATGTTAATCTATAAAAATTTATATTCGAACAGAATTTTGAAAAGTTTCTAAAGTATCATTTAAAGCTTTTAGCATTCAAATAAGTTAACAAGTTGCAATTTTGATACATAGAATTTGTTATTTTATAGGATATCAATTTATATTATTTGTCACAATATAAACATTTACAATTGCTAAATACTTACAACAAGGATTGATCGTCAAAATAACTGAAACTAGTTTATCAATCTTCAAGTTTCATTATAAATTGAAAATAGCTAGTTTCGTAGCAAATTATCTATATTTTTAGATGGATAAAATTGAAATATCATAAACATTAAATGCAATATTTTAATTTTTTTGTTACATTTTTTCCACTTAAAATATAAAAATATTACAGTAAAGATTAGGAAACTGGTTAGACTTGATTAAAATGTACTTTTTATACTTTAAATTAACTCAACTTAAAATGGTTTTTTCTTTGAATCATGTGTATAGTTTTATTTTATTTGTATGGATGTTTTAATCTTTTCCACTTGATGAATACTTAAAAAATTACTTATATTTGACTTTTAAAACTCTTATAAATTAAAAACTGCTCAATAGTTAAATCATTACATTTTAGTAATTTTAACACTTAATGGTTTGATATTATAATAATTCAATAACGTATGAAAGGAAATCTATTTTTTTGCAACAATTTTCATATTTGTACTACCATTTCTTTTTTAAATGTCATATAAAATTTTTAATTTCACAAAAAGTACATGTTTTACAAACTTGAAACTTTTTTTACTAGTAAGTGAACTCATATATATTAATAAACTCATCTAATTTAATCAAGTTCATAAAAAAAAACTTTGTATGAAACAAACTACCTAATCGTTTTAAAAATATAACTTTTTTTGGTTAAAAAGATTGCCGAATAGTTAAAAATTATTTAAAATGTTAGTAATTGTTAATTATCAATTCTTCATTCATTAAAATAGATCATCTATCAAATTTCTGGCAATTTTAATTTGTAATAAAGTTGGAAATGATGGTATGCAAGATTGAGTCTAATTATTTCAAATTTTTTTTACTGTCTTTGAAAAGGTTTCTAACGAATAAATAACTGATCTTGAATTTTTAGATTTTATAAACTCATCTGGAGTAAAAAGATCATTGATAGAAACACCACACATTTTACTCTGAATAATGAAATTATCAATATTTTTGGTTGCTAGGTTAAAATTTGTTGTTCTTTTTATTATGTTTCTTTTATCTTCTCTTATTCTTGTTATAAATATCAAATATCTTACTTACAAAGTGTCGCGCCTATTTTCAAAATTTTTGAACAAGAAAAATATCGATTCCAGTCCTAATTCCTGTTTAGAACCGTCTGATAAGTAATGTATTAATCTTATATACATTAAATAAAAAATACCCGTGAAAAACAACTCCATGTATAAATGCAGATTCAACATCTATGATATGAACTCCATTTTTTAAAATTTCAAAATGTTTTTTTGTAGTTTTCAAATTATTCTTAAAATAATTTAAAAAATAAAAACTCTTTATGATTACTTAATTCTTCTACTTTAGAATATAATTTCAACCATTTTAGCTCCAATTTTTTCATTTACGGGCTTAGATGTACTAAGAACTTTCATTAATCTTTTAATTATTTATATTAGTCTTTTCACAAACAGAATTTCCCTCTTTTAGTATTCTAAAAACTACATCTATTTGATTTTGATTTTTGTTCATTTTTACTGAATTCTTCTCTAGTTTGTTAAGTACTCTATGAATATCCAATGATACCACTACCTGTAAAAATAAACTCCATTTTTCAAGATGGAGTGTTCATAAAAAACTCTATTGTTCATTGAATCGATTGAACCTTCCTTTATTTCTTTTATAATTCTTACAAAAATTAAACATATCAGTACCTAAAAAGTGAAGACTCTTCATTAAAGAAAGAATCAAAACTTTCCCCTTCAGATTTATGATTATTTTTTGTTTTATTGAATTTATACTTATCATAGCTTCTTTCTATAATAAATCTCAATTTTACTTTTGAAAAAGACGGCCTCCTTCTACCGTCATTTATAAAAAAGATAAAATCAATTTTACATTTGTTGGATTTTGTTGGAACTGGTTCAAAGTTCTATTTACACGAATAATAAAAAAACTTGAATAAAATATAAGCTCGACCAATGATGTAAGGGGTAGAAGTATAATCAATATTTTTTGCGAATCTAAAAATATTTACAATAAAATTACTCAATACCTTGGATTGCATTATTCTTTAAAGGTTGAAAATATTTATTAAATATTGAATCTTCAAATGATATCAGGTCATAACTTGTTATTATCTAACATACTTAAAATTCCGCCTGTTGTTTTTATAAGTAGTCAACTTATTAATAATTCATTAAAATTGTTATAACAATACTCTAGAAGAAAAACGCCATAATTAAATATATCGTAAACAGCATCCTTTCCAGATTCTTTGTAAATTTTCTTTCCTAAAATAACACATGCCCATTCAATAACATCTTTTTCCAAATCCAAATTGTAGTCATTTTGAAACTAAAATATCGTATTAATTGAAAAATAAATTATTTTGGTTGTTTAATATTTATATTAAATAAACCAAAATCGTTGTTAAAAATAAAAATTACTTTCACTAGATTCATATAAAAGTCAAAAACTTCTCTCGAGCCTAAAATCATATTTCGAACGATAATAATATGTAGGTGATAATAAATAAAATAATTAATGAACTTGTAAATGAATCAAACATAAGGAATGTGTTTGAAGTATTTTATAATAAATTAAATCGTTAAAGACATCAACAAGGTAAATAATGAAATTTCATATCTTCTCGTTTATCTTATAAAAAATGTTAAAAATAAAAAAAGGAAGTTATAATACCATTCCAACATTGTTATTGGTAAAAAAATTATTAAAGATATAATAGTATTATAGAAAAATGTTACACCACTACAACAGAGAAAAATAAATTTTTATGATGTTTTAAATGAATAAATGTAAACTGTTCGGAAAAGTTATATAATAATCTTTGAAAGTGTCAAGAATCTAGAAACAAATATTATCGTATTTTATTTAAAATATCTCTGTTTCCTATGATATTTTTGTTTTATTAAGTACATGTTAATATAAGCATACAACTAAAATACTAATCCAAATTATTCCAGCTTAAAAGCCCACAAAATTATAGAATAAAATATTTTTTTACTAAAAATTATATAATGTTTGATATGTGGTTAATTTAATTAATTTATATTGATTATTGACATTAAAAAATTAATTTTATCTTAAGAATTGGTTAATATATTTGATAATATTTGCTTTTTTGAGTCATAAGAAAATCTTCTTTAAAAATAATTCCTTATTCTAAATTCAAAGTGATATTCATTCATAATCATCGATTCTTTGAAAATTAATGTTTTTATAGCAGGGATAATTTTTTAGTTCTAACAAATCTTTATTTAAAACTAACACTGTGTTTCTATTACATTAGTATAATTTAAGATTAATGTACGAATTTATTATCAATTCTCATAATACCATTTATAAAAAATAAATTTCCAGTGTTTTAAAATAAACTTCACTATATCTTAATTTGTGTTTTTAAATATCATTACTATTATTGAAAATAAAAAGAATTTTATACAGCTTAGAATACAGAATCATATACGTGTACAGTATGTTAAAAAATAGATAACTCATTGTGAATCTTTCTTTTAAATGCAAGAAAAAAGAAAACCATAAATCAAAATATGAGCAATTTTTACACAAAATAACTGATTTTTATGTGGTTATTATAGTCCATTTGGGAATAAAGTCTTTTGTTTAATTAAAAAAATTAGTATTAAAAATAAAATACTCTTTAATATTTAATATGAAGGCGCTTTGCCTCCAAAACCATATCAGCTCGTTTTAAAAAGCTTAAAGCTGACCTTTGACATCCTTATACTGGTATTGAGTTCCATTCTTTTAGTACAAATTTTTTATTTCATTTTAAATTTTGTGACTTTAACAAGCTCAAGTTTTGATTTATTAAGGTCCAAAAAGTTACTATTGGATTTATATTAGGCGAATGAACTAGCTAAGATAGTAAATTCATATTTATTTACAAAAAATTATTTTGCTACCTTTGAAGTATGTTTTGGATAATTATCTTGTTGAAAAATTAAGTCATCTAATCCGATTTTTGATGCCGAATCATTGAGAATCTTAGAGATAATATCGACATACATTACTTTATCCATTTTTTCATCTATAAATAATAGATTACCGACACCGTAATAAAAACATTTGCGTAATATGACCGATCCTGCCTCTTATTTGACAGTAGATGACAAATTTTTCAAATCAGGGCTTCTGAAGATTTTCTGCATACAGAAACTTTCAGATCAGAATAAAAAATATTCAATTTAGATTCATCAGAAAAAAATTGTTGATTTAAGACTCTCTTCTGACATACTTTTAAATTTGTCTGATTTCTTTATCCTTGCTAAAATATTTTTTGGGGATAAAAGCGGTTTTTTTAGAGGAGAATAATTAAAAGTACAAGCGTTATTTAGAGCATGTTTTACAGTAACATGAAATACTTATTTTCCTGTTCTTCTTGCAAGATTTCCAGTCATATTTCTAAGATATGTCTTTGTTTCCTTAACAATAATTTTAATTTTCACCCAATAATTACCACTATTAATGTTCTTTGGTGTACCATTATTCTTATTAGGTGGTAAAGAATCTGTTTCCATATATTTATTTATCATTCTAGAGATAGTACTTTAATTTATCTTTATGTTCCTTTCAATTTTTCTTTGTATAACCTTACTAGGGAAAAGAAAAATTATCTAAAATCTTTGAAATTCTGACAGTTGTTTTATTGAGGGGTATAAAAAAAATTTTTATATATAAAACTGTGGAAGCAAAATTGCCTTTAATTGATCAGATTTAATAGAAACCTGTTTTTATTTTTGATAAATTTTAAAAAAAAGAGCATAGCTGAGTAAAATTGTATCTAAAAATGTTCAAAAGAACACACCATATTTATTTAAATTTTAATAATGTGCTTATTAACGCATTTTTTACAAAAACGATGCGCACCCGGTCCTTTAGGTGATCCATTTTTTTCTTAACATACTGTTTATATTTGTATACTAATAAATATACCTTGATTTATAAGTTGTTAGAATCGCGGTACACTAATAAATATACCTTGATTTATAAATTCGTAGACCCGCTGTATATTAATAAATATACTTTAATTTATAAATTGGTAGAATGGCTGTATATTAATAAATATACTTTAATTTATAAATTCGTAGACCCGCTTTATATTAATAAATATACTTTAATTTATAAATTGGTAGAATCGCTGTATACTAATAAATATACCTTGATTTATAAATCGGTAGAATCGCTGTATACTAATAAATATACTTTAATTTATAAATTAGTAGAATCGCTGGATACTAATAAATATATCTTGATTTACTGATTGTTAGAATCGCTGTACACTAATAAATAGACCTCAATTTATAAATTGTTAGAATCGCTGTATACTAATAAATATACTTTAATTTATAAATTGTTACACCCGCTGTATACTAATAAATATACTTTAATTTATAAATTGGTAGAATCGCTGTATACTAATAAATATACTTTAATTTATAAATTGGTTGAGCTG
>CAKKLC010014506.1:1459-13466 GCA_918559645.1 Ceratonova shasta
TAATATATCAAATTTAATCAAGATATTCCTAAAACAAATTATTCTTATGGTTCCATTTCCAAATAATATCTGTAGTTAAAAATGGCCTAATAAATCAATTTTAATGAAGATATTCGTAAAACAAACTATTCTAATGGCTCCATTTTAAAAAAAATACTGTACAGTTAACAAAAAACGTGTAGAAATAAATTTTAATTTTTAATATTTGTAATACTAATTATTCTTATGGTTCCATTTCCAAATAATATCTGTAGTTAAAAATGCCCCAATATATCAATTTTAATGAAGATATTCGTAAAACAATTTATTCTTATGGTTCCTTTTCCAAATAATATCTGTAGTTAAAAATACCCCAATATATCAATTTTAATGAAGATATTCGTTAAACAAACTATTCTAATGGTTCCATTTTAAAAAAAATACTGTACAGTTAACAAAAAACGTGTAGAAATAAATTTTAATTTTTAATATTCGTAATACAAATTATTCTTACGGCTCCATTTCCAAATAATATCTGTATTTAAAAAATGCCCAATATATCAAATTTAATCAAGATATTCGTAATACAAACTATTCTAATGGTTCCATTTTTAAAAAATACTGTACAGTTAACAGAAAGCGGCATATGTTTTTTTTTGAATGATCCAAAATCTCTCCTTTTTCTGAATGAAATCATTAGAATAGGTAGAATTTCAAGTTCTTTATTTTTAAATAAAACTAATTCTTAAATAATCAAGTATTCTTGTAACTTTTAGTATTTTAGTCTAAATTCTGTATTGATGTTTGCTTTTTACCCATAAATATTGTATTTTTTTATCATTATTATTTTAATTTCATTAGTACCTTCAAAATGGAAAGATGTTGAGATTTATGTTTACGATTAAAATTGTATTCTTTTATGAATTATTACTATGAATCCAAATAGAATAACATACATGCTTTTTTAAGTTTTAAAATTAATAATAAATTACAATTATATGATTCAAAAAATTCTAAATAATTATTTTACAATTACATTAATTTTTATTTAAACCTGGAACTTTAAGAATTTTGTGCATTTGTCAACCCTAATACTCTCTTAAATTTATTTTGAACTATAAAAAAGTATAAAATATCATTATATACTTAGAAAAGTTAAAATTTGGTTAAATAACAGTATTGAAAACATTTATACATCTAGGTATTCACCATTTAAACATGATAATTGAATTTTAAGATAAGCTAAAATAGTAGTAATATTATTACTCATATTTAAAATTTTTTTTATTTCTAAATAAATATTAGTATGTTATAAAATACTTTTTTTAATTTAAATTTGTTTGTTTTATTATTTCGTAAAAAAGCATCTAAAACTTTAATCTTTATGCATATGAAGGACTCATTATGTCTGTCAAGGTAATATAAATAATATTAGAAAAATTGTATAGGATTTTAAACTGAAACTCTTAAAAATATCCAAAATTATTTTATTTTGTATTTTTGCACTAAGAACTAAGTAAAGTTGTGGGTTATGGTCAATCCTTGTGGTTGAAAATATAAAGAAAAATCAGAATCGTTTAATTAAATTTAAGATAAGATCAAACTTTGCTTTTGAAGTATAACTTTTTAGATTTTTTTAACATTCATATTTGCGGACATATCTTTCATAGTTTTCGGCCCTTTAATTTAAAGGAATGGATTCTTTTAAGTCCCTTCACATTTATTCTACAGTGTTTGTATGTATTGATCGATCATCGGGATCAAAAAAGTTTTCTGTATGATTAATGACTTCATGAAATAACTGCTAGAGTATAAGAACCACTATGCTAATAAGCTGTCCGGAATAACAGTCGAACCTCTTGGTATATTACTTTGAATAAATTTTTATAAAGTTTCATCGTCTCTACGTTATGATATCATCAATTTTCTTTTCTTCATTTTACAAAAAATTATTTCAATAGTCCAAAAACACTAACCTCTTAAAGCTTTTCCTTTGTTATTCTTCCAAGTTTATAAAAGAGTTCCATTAACTTCATACCGTAAGCCGTAATTTCGCCGAATGTTTAAATTACAGTTTTTCGCCGAAATGATTTTTTTGAAAAACCCTGAATTTCGCCGAAAAAATAAACAAAAATAAAAATTTAAAAATCATGATACACTTTATAACATAAAGAGGAGAGATCATTATTTTTTTAAATTATTTTTATACATCAAAGACTGTTAAATTAGGATCAAAAAATGGAGGTGTAAACACAGAGGCTGTAAATCCTTTATAGTCACCAATCTCGGCAATCTAACAACAAAAAAGATTGATTTACATATATGGAGGTTGAATTATGGCAAAAATGCTTCTATACTGGCCAAAAGAAAAATTATTAAGAAAAGCAAAGATACCAACGAAAATTTTACAACAATTTTTACCTGTGAATCTTCATCTTTAGAACAACAATCTCTTTCAAATTTGACTTCATTTGGCTGTCTTCGAGATTACACAAAAAAATTATGTAATCAACTTGGATGATTATATCAGTTATACCAAAGACGATGTTTCTCTTTCTATTCAGAATACATTGTGTGGTAAAAAGTTTCTGCAGTTTTATTCTGGTATACCGTCAGTCAAAATATATCTAATTTTTTTCTGATAAATTTAAACCCTATATTGCCAATATATAAGTAGTAGTTTTAGATGGATCTTTCAGATCATCTGCATCAAAATTCTATAAATTATTAACTTTGTAGTGTTATATCTTTGGAAAATTCATACCTCTTGTTTTTACTCTACTACAAGAAAAAACTGAAGATTTATATAAAGAAGTCATGACATATTTAAAAATTCATAAAATAATAAAATCTAACGTAGTTGTGACCGATTTTGAGATGGTTCTATTAAACTCTGTTTTCTTTCTTAATCCAAGAATTGAGTCTTATGTTTGTTTGTTTAATTACGCTAGTGTATTTAGCGTAAAATTCAAAATTTTGACTTCTCAACAGAATACAAAGCTAATACATCTATTAAACAATTATTTAAATTGTTCCTAAATTTGCCTTATTTCAATATGTATAGGTTAATATAAGTCTATAATTTTGTCATATAATTTAAACGCACATTCTTTGGAACTGATATGGATCCACCCTTATTTAATCATTAATGATTGAGTGTTTTTAAAAGGGTAAAAAAAGGTTTATTAAGTATAATTAATTCCCTATAATGCTGGCATCGAGGTTTTATACAACCTTGTAGATGACAGGAACCCAAACCTTGGTAGATTTATTAAAGCTTTACTTAGTAAACCGGAAAAAAACAGAAAATGTATTGCAAGGTTTCCAACAGGAAAGTATGAGGTACAAAGAACTCGTTTTTCAAAAACACAAAAAATTAAAATCTACAGAGAAAATGAAAACTATATGAGCGTTTCTGACATTTTCAGTTTTTTAAAAACACAAACTCTTACGATTTTAATGATTAAAATATAAAAAAAAAGAAAAATGTCTTTAAATAATTTACTTTAAATCAAATTTATAATTTTTTTTTGACATTTCTTGTAATTTATTTAACATTTCATTAAAATTTATTTTTTTTCGGCGAAATTGCGGGCAGTTAGTCCACAAGCACTAACCTCTCAAAAATTTTCCTTTTTTATTCTTCCAAGTTTATAAATGAGTACTATCAACTTCTTACACACCCACTTTTGTAAAAATATTGGTAATCCGAAGATAATTTGTTATACACAACTTATCAAATATATTAAACGACTTTATAACCAATGGTCTCGACATACTCGTTTTAACTTCTGCCAACCTTGTCTGGAATTAATATGCGCACGTCCAAATAAAATCAGCAACCTGTACCACATTACGATTACAGTTTTCAAATATGCTGTTGAGAAATATTCCCAGCGTCTTTATACATGCCTTTTCGGTATCTAATCCGAATGTTTTACCTCTTCTAACTTTTTCGTAATTCATTGGAAAAGAACATCTTAGACATGGAGTTCTATGTAGTGCCAAAATACTCTTTTGACAAGAAAAATATGAATAACTTCATATGATATTGTCTTTTTTATAAAATTTCTTAAATTCATGGGTTTTTATTTTTACAATTTTTTTTAATTTTCAGTCCTCCAGGATTAACCATAACCAAGTTGCCTATTTTTACTCTGTCCATATAACCAGAAAGAATCAACCTTAATCATGTTTTAGGACAATAAATAATCTTGGATGACATGTAATATTTACGATCCATAGTAAAATAAATTTTATGAGTATTGATTTCTAATGCGTTTTTGCAACAAAACGATAAAATTCAATTACACTTATTTCTTAATTAAATTAAATGATAAACTTTACACTAAAGAATAGATTATTTAGAATATATTTTCAAATTTAATGCTTAATAAGCAATAATATTTTGTCATAAAATTGTAAAATTGAACACTTTACATTGGTTATAACTGTTCTTTTTAGAATAAAACTTATATAAAGTATTTTAAAGAGATGATGGTGTTTTTGTTATCATTAAGCTTGTCACATAGATGAAATTATTAATAAATTGTTTGTGATTATTTAAAAAAAGGTCCAATATTTTATTATAAAAATTTTAAATTTTTAATACAGGAATATATGATTGTATGTTTTTTATTTTATTTTATAAATGGTTTGCATATTTTGTAATGGTATTAATAATATCTAAAGATTATTTATCAACATTTTTAATAGTTAAATACAAAATGTTAAAATATGCGAATAATATACTGAGTGAATTCCTTATAAACTAGGAAAAGATACTATGGTTTAAATGAAAATTTATTACTAAAACATGGGTAAAAGGATAAATTGTAATCTAATGTAAAAGCTATCTAAATTGGTAAATTAAGATTTAATTAAAATCTTTAAAACCTATTTTTTTAACTTAAGGTTAGAAAGTGCAATAGGTTTGGTAAAAATAAAGATATTAGAGACAAAATTATATAGTTTAACAAAAAATTTATATCAAAATATTTTATAATTTAAGAAAAAGAATTGTAATCAGAAAAGATACTTTTGTTAACAAAAATAAAATTAGTGTTTTTGAAATCTCGATAAAAAACAATAAAAACACCCGGAATTGCTATTAAATATCGATGAAAAAAATTTATACTATATTATATTAATTGGATATTTATAGTTTATAAAAAGGCACTTTTCTGCATTTATAGCCAATTAAAGAGTAATTAACTTTAAAAGTTTATCTTTAAAAATTGAAAGCATCATATGCAATTGATTGACACTAAAATTAAAATGATAACCTGCCTGTTTTAATATTTATTGTATACTTGCCCACTTTGTAATCAGAATCAAGATTATATTAGATATATATAATAGTATAAATATGTTATTAATTAAGAAAAAGGTGAAAATAATCCACAAATAAATTAATATATTCGAACATTGTTGAAAACAAAGATTATTCTAATATATAATAATATAAAATAAATGCATTAAAATATCATTTTATGAACTTTAAATTACTAATTAATTTTCAAAAAGTTTTGGATTTTGTTTATAAATACATGAAGAAACAATAAAATAGTGTATGTTGAAAATAATTCTTAGGCGTTTGTTTTTCACCAATGATAAGAGAATTGTTTAGCTTTTATAAAGATAATAAGTATAGAAAATTTTCGTTCATGATATCTAATACACACAAAAATTATATAAATCAAAACCTTTAAAAAAACTTTAAGTAGCATATGGAATTATATATATATATATATATAATAAAAATGTGAAATTCGTTTATTGGAAAATTCTGGTAGTTAAATCTATAAAATATATTATTTAATTATAATAAAAACTTTTCAAAATTTTTAATTTGAAAAGGAAAATAACATTTGAACGATGTGATTATTAAATCAAAGGATTCTGAAATAGTTCAAAGTACTGAACATATTAAACAAAACATAAAATGAATCATTTAATTACTATTAAATTTTAAAATACATAATATAATCATTGATTAGGAAAAATCGGTTCTTTATCGATTAAAGCCGCCTTTGAATTCTATTAAATATTTTTTGCTCTTGAGAATGAAAAATTCGAAACAAATATCATTGATAATGTTTTAGTATTTAAAACAAGAGAATCATAATTAAACGAAACTTATTACAGGAATTGTTTCAAACGTTTCTTTCAAGGTTCAAAATATTAAAAGCTAGAAAAATGGTAGTTCTGAGATTATTTAACAACAGCAAGATCTACAATTGTTGAAGAAACATGACTTCATTTAAGAAAAACAAATTTTTGGATGAATATATTTGGGTTTACAAAAAAAAGGGAACATAGGTAAAAAAATTATTGGTCAGATTATGGTGTTTTTTTTAGGATTTATAAAAAGTAATTTAAAAAGAAGATTTTGCATTTTTTCGGTTCATGGATGATAGTAAACCCTCAATTTGTTAATACCTTAAAATTTAATAAAATAAAATGTCAGTTTGGTGTTTACATCAACTTGATACTTGTCGAGAAATTCTTTTTGAAAGTAACCAGAGTTTTAGTATCTTGAATAAAGAAAAAGATACAAAAATTGTAAAGATTGAAGAATTATTTTTTATTTAAAGAAAGTATAACGTGTGCCGTAATACAGAAGCTTAATAAGTGTTTTGAATGATCAAGCATTGAAACCAACATTTTATTTTAGTACCGATTCCAAATAGACTTTATATAAACAATTATACATGTAATAAACGAATATATAAGATATATGACCTTGTAATTAGGGACAAGTCAAAATTCTACATGACATTGAGTAAAAATTCAAATTTTACGTATCCATCTTAAAACCATTATTAAGCAGCAAAAAAACATTAAATTAATCATTTAGTTGAAATTTTTTTTTAAATGAATAATATATTCATTTATTTGGATAATTGTCTTTTTCAAACAATTGTTACTAAGATTATACAATGTTCTAATTGACAAACATATTTTAAACCGCTATCACATTCATTTTAAACTAACCAATCGATGTATAAATCTTAAAAGAAAAGAGTTCATACGATTTCCAAAATAATCTTTGTATGAGCGGAAATCGTCCTCATTCCTATTAATTGATATAAGTTGTCTGAGGGCATTTTTAAGTTCTCTCTGTGTTATATAAAACAGAATTAAGAATGAAATTTTATTTTTTATCATTTTTAGTGTTAGGAATCACTTTCTATTCATAAATAGGCAGCAGGATATTTCAGCGCGCGCTCAAATATCCGATTTTCAGCGCTAGGAATCATCGGATATTTCAGCGACAGATTTTATTGTTATTTTTAATTTCACCTTTTATGAATTTTATATCATCTCGAAGAGGAAAAGAGCTGTTGGTTTTAGATAACTATATTTATAGAAAAGACAAAATGAAAGATAATATAACAAGGTGGAGATGCAAAGAAGCAAAATGCAAAGGAAGCCTATCATTAAACGTCGATTTAAAAATAACCAGAAGTGTAAATCATACATGCAGCTGCCAAATCCCAATATCGGAAGGTTCATTGTTTGTTTCCAAGAGGAAGTAGAGATTTGAAGGCTTAAGTTTGTCCAGTATATGAATGATAACTATCCGGAATTAAGAAAAAATTTTTATAAGGAGGAAAAATTACTTATCGCTTGTGAAAATGAAAGATATTTAGAAATTGCCGTGATTTTTAAAAGCATGAACCTGATTTTTAATTAGAAATTTAATTAAAATTTATATTATAATTTTTATCTAAGAATTACTTTATTTTTTTATTAAAGTTTTTTTGAAATTTCGTCGCTGAAATATCCGTATGCGATTTGTATGGAAATACGACATGTTTTTTATGAGGTTACAACAGAAAGATCTTCTAATTAATTGTAATTATTGATTCAATCCCATGTGGAAGAAAATTCTACAATTATAACTGATGGGTTAAGAGATTATAATGGGATTTATTGTTTGAGACATACTCATAAAAAGAAGAATCACTTAAGAGAACATGTGAATTTAAAAGATGATAATATTCATAAAAATGCAATCGAAATATTTTGGCATGATCTGTGTTAGAAAATTCCAAAAAAAAGTTACATGAGAAAAATTAATGATCGTATAAAAGCTTACATATTACAAAAAAATATTGTTTACGGAGTTTAATTTCTAGATTTGAAACATTAATTGATTTATTAAAGCTTTTATTATTAGTTTTTAATTGTTTACCCCCAAAAACTGAGTATAACATTATTGTTTTTTATAAGTTGCATTTTTAACCATCTTATTAATGTTGACCCTTCAATAATACACATACATCAAATCAGTTAACAGTATTGTTTCTTTGAACACTAAAAAAATGATTTATTTATGAAATATCAATTGATCTATTCCAATCAGGAATTAATTATTCTGTCATGTTAAAAATGTACTTTACAACTCAAGTTTTATTACAATAACAATCAATAAAGTTAAAACCAAGTAAATCAGGAACTATTTAAGTTTAATAGGTAAAGTACATTTCTCAACGATATAATCATTATTTTTTAATAATAAAGTGTATTAGATTTGTTGCAAACTGATTCTTTGAAACAATTTAGTATGAATTAGTAAATATAAAAAATTAAATGGAACAAAATCTGGTTTAAAATATGATTGGAATAGAATCCTAGATTTATATCATCAATTTTGCAACATATATAGTATTTTAAGACTCACTGAGTCCATTATTTAAAGAAATTTGGGACCATGTATATTTCCTAACCCGAAGCGGGTTGGTGTATATTTCCTGACCTGATTTATAAAAAAAACAATATTTTGAAGAACAATATTAACTAAAAATTCATTTTCAATATTTTAAGGATTTCTTTACAAATAGAAGTTTTAAATAAATCAATGAACATAAACTCTCGAATAAATAGATCTCGTCCTGTAGCATCCAATCCATTCATGCTTTCAATCTTATTGTTAAATGATTCAACATTCTGGGCGTGAATACCAGTAATAGGATCTAAAAACTAATATTTATGGTATACGTCTATGTGAATGTAGTCTTTAACTTTGGTTAAACCTAAATAAAATTTAAAATAATCAGTATAAATCGTTGAATCTGGCCTAAAAACACTAGAAATGATTGGAAGTATATGCCAGCACTTCTGTTTTCAAGCAAACAACAAAATAGTCTAGATGGAATAAAGGAAGTATTAATGATACAAAACAGCCAAACCTATTGTCTTAGTGGTCTGCCTCTGTACGCCTTTATCTTATGATTTATAATGGTCTCATCAATTTGTATAATACATCCAAGACCGCCATTCATCAAAGGATTGTAAAAAAATACTCCGAGATTTTTCAAATTTAGGTAGTGCAACTCTTCCTACATCAACAAATCTTAAAATATCTCTTTGAATGATGACATCTGACCAGTAAAGAAGTATTTTAAACATAGTTATGGCTGAAAACTAAAGATCTCCCATCCAACTACCATTTCTTTTAGAATATGTTGTTTGATAATGTGAGCATCCTCCATTCATTCAACGCCATTCAATTCAATTTCGAATAAGATTTTTTCAAATTAAATTTTGAATTCACACCGTGGACAGAGCATTGCATTGTATAAATCTGTGGTTCATTAGCTTTATAATCATTTTTTCATCGGTCAATTTTTCTAGTTATCGCACACGTTCTTCAAAATGCATTAGGGGTTAGATTCAAATATTTTAAATATTTAATTGTCGTGTATATTCGGGTCAAGAAATAAACATTGTCCTAAGTTTGTTTAGTTAGAAAATATTATAAGAAATTTATACCATAAAATAATTATTATTTTATTTATAACATTATATTTTATGCAGCAACTATAAATGAGTAATCTATTTTTAAAAATAAAAAAAGGCGATCAATAAAATATTTTTATAGATATTTCTTGATTATTATTTATTTACATGAGAAAAAAAATTTAATTAAAAACTATTTTATTATCTACATTAATATATAAAGATTATGATGTATTTTTTCAATATCAGTAACAAATTTTTAAAATTCGTAATCATGGAATAAAATTTTAGTAAATTTTACTCTCCATACATTTATTTATAAATAATGTTAAAAGCTGCATTAACAATTTATTTTTATAAGCAATTTCAAATCATCACGGCTTTTGACAATTTACAAATCCAATATCTTTTATTATAAACATTAAAATAAATAATTTTATGTTTTAGAAACAGGAATGAAATATAAATGAAAAATTTGCGAAATCATTATCAAGTAAAGTTTTGAATATTCCATAAATTGTATCGTATTTTTTAAATTTTACCACAAAGAATCCACATGTATTTTGAGGAATCATTATGTGTTTCAACAAAATTCCTAATATGCATATGAGAATAATTTTATAACAAAGAACAAAAAAATGTTATTTCACCCTTACACTAGATTATTTTAATCCAGAATCTAAATGCATTAAGACCCATTTTTCTATTATCTACTGTTTTCTAGTTTATATTAAAATGAATGCATACCTGTTTTTTAATCATGCATACAAGCGATTCTTTATTTCAACGATATTGCTAGTACTCTGTAAATAGTATTAAATTACAAATAAAATTTAACATAGTATGTAGCAATTTTCAATTTTATAGAATACATAGTTTATACGTGCAAATGAAAATGAACATAAATGTTGAATTCTCCAACTTTATTTCTATAACTAATATTGAAGAATATATAAATCTTACCTTTATTTTTGTGTACAAAAATTATACTATTTGCATCCAATATGTCAAGTTTCTAAATCCAAAAGGTTTTTGAAAATATTTTAGTTTCTTAGTTGAAATGAATTTGATAATTGAAAAAGTACAATTATTAAATTAGCTAACTTTTTTACAATTTTATTCAGTCCAGCTCGTTATCTGAAAATACTTATTTCAAACTACAAATATGTATAAATTTTTTATCTAGTTTTATATTTTTATTAATAATAATAATTTTGTTTTCTCAATTATTTTGGAATGCGAACACACGAAAAAATTATGGAGCTATTAAAAGTTTAATTAAAATTTTTATTATATTTTTTATTGAGATATTTTTCACTTTTTTGACCGGGCCATTTTTTTTACATTTATTTAAACCAGGTCATTTTTTACACGATCAAAAACTTTAGTTACTATTTTTCGTTTTTGATAATCTTCCGAAATGAATTTAATATTTACTAAATGAATTATTAAAAAATTTTATATTTAATAATTTTAATCTAAAAAAGATACATTTTAGATGCAGAAAAGAGCTCATGATCTCATTTTTAATTATTCGACAAAAATATAATCCAACACAATTATTAAAGTAAAAGAAAACTTGTCATTACTGGGGTTTACAACACATATAAGGGCGGTTTTACACCAATAATCTAAAAATAAGACTTTTAGTGCAAGTCAAAAATTTTGGATTTTCAAAAATATCCCAAATTTTTGACATAAAGTAAATTTTATTGGATTATGTATTTATATTATTTATTTAATTATTTTAAATTAGAAAAAAAATTTAAGCCCTTAAACTATGAACCAACAAGAACTTAAAAACCTATCTCCGTACTCCAAAATTTTACAGTCAGATGAGGATGCTCTAGCTTTATTTTAAACTTTAAACGTATTACCACAGGGAAAGAATTGCCGCCATTGTCATTCAGCAACTAGTCAAATGAAAAAAGACAGATCAAGAACATCTGGATACTGTTACAAATGCGCTAATTGTAACAAAAAAGATAATTTGATGGGCGGGACACACTTTGAATAAGTAAAAGCACCCCTAAAGAATATATTGCTAGCAATATTTGCTTTTGTGTCATATTATGATTTAATCCAGTCCATTATGTTGGTAAGATTGTCAAAACCAACAATAATAAAAATAAGAAAAAAAATAATTGGTCGCTTATCCACATTGCCCAAAGAAAAAATAGGAGGTCCGAGCATCGAGGTACAAATCGATGAGACTGCAATTTGCCGAGGAAGAATTATTGTAAATCCGTCTTCCACGCTTGATGATACGCCTGGAACTCAG